>VUQH01038595.1:0-12643 GCA_015106775.1 Etroplus canarensis | reverse complement strand
CCATAGTCTGTGTCTCTCTTTGCTCTCCTTTCTCTCTTCTCTGTCCCCTCACCCCCGACTGGTCGAGGCAGATGGCTGCCCCTCCCTGAGCCTGGTTCTGCTGGAGGTTTCTTCCTGTTAAAAGGGAGTTTTTCCTTCCCACGGTCGCTGAGTGCTTGCTCATAGGGGATCATCAGATTGTTGGGGGTTTTCTCTTTAACACTGGAGTATCTTTACCCTACAGTGTGAAGCACCTCGAGGTGACTTTTGTTGTGAATTGGTGCTATATAAATAAAATTGAACTGAAAATTGAATTGAATTGGTTCATCACACGCACACATACACAACAGAAGACCATCATTCATGTATTGGCCTCCCCATAACCTAGACCTCCTTTCTGAAGCAGTCTATGATCGTCTGGACAGAAAATGGAACAAAAGGCAGCCAACCTCCAGAGAAGAGCTGTGGAATGTCCTTCAAGAAGCCTGAGGAGCTATTCCTGAAGACTACTTAAAAAATGACAAGGAAGTTTGCCAAACAGAGTTCACGCTGTGCTCAAGAATTAAAGTGGTCACACCAAATATTGACTTTCTACCTGGATAGAACTGTACGAACTCTGTTTGTGCCTCATGTACTGTATTTCTATTGATGTTTGCGTAAGGCCAGTGTCCTAATAGTGCCAGTCCCAAGCATGGAAAAATGGAGAGAGAGCTTCATTAGGAAAGGCATCCAGTGTAAAATCTTTGCCAAATTATTATGCGGATCCATAAGAAGATGGATGTAGGTGGGTTTAAATATAACAAGCAGCTGCCTCATTACACAGACCCAGCTAAATTTGGCGTGAAAACCTTTTACCTGCTTCTATATTTCCAGAAGCAAGTTGAAGGTTTTCCAGCTCACGTCAATGAATTTAGCGTAGTTTCTGTTTTTAACCTCTCTCTTTGTTTTGCATCCATAAAAACAGTGGTCAGCCATGTGCGTTCAGCAGTCTCTTACTGAACTCCCGAGACAAAGCTCCCAAATGACACACCCTTCCTTCTTAGTGCAAGTGTCTCTCACCTGCTCCTCACCCCACTATGTTCAGCTGGCCGCCACTAATGGAGTGTTTTATGTGTTAGAGGAAAGGTTAGCTACTGACTGCGGATGAGTCATTTTGCTCTACTCTCGAGGGAGGAAAGGTGGAGGAATCCCTCGCCATGAAATATTCATCTACTCCTCTGACTGCATGCAGAACAGGAGGATGAAAAATAACTGCTCTCCAGGAAAAAAAATTAAAAGAAATAAATGAGCGATGGCGAGAAGTCAGAACCTACTTGTGACGCGGGCCGAAAGAAACCAACCGTAAACGGCAAATGTGAAAACCAAATAGTTAACAGAGACAGGTGATGGTTAACAGAAAGCATATACGCCATACACCGTACGGAAGGGAGAAGGAGGAAAAGAGTTTAAAGGATAAAGAAATACAGAAGGAAAGACGGAAGAGGATGAGGAACTGAGAGAAAGTAGAGAAAGAAAAGCAGATTATCTCCTGCAGGATTTCACACTTCCGAAGAAGAAAAAAGACAGGAGAGTTTTTCCACAGCTACTGATCCGACAGAACGCCAGAGGAAATACAAAACCATCAGCCCCTCTATTTAATCTGCTGCACGCACACAAACACTGAAAACTGAATGAGGGGGGGGGGGGACATCTGCTGCGGAGTTCAGAAGAGGAAAAAGAGCGCTTTCCTGCGATGGGTCCCTGTCATTAAAAAAGCAAAATGTTCAGTCTGAGTTGAAGGGAAAAAAAAGAGGGAAATCTGTGTCTTTGCTTTCGTGACAGATAACTGAAGCTGCTGCGCATTCAGGCGTGGCGACAAACGTACAAGGTTATTACAGCTTGCAAAAAGGTCTGACGCTACCTGACTGAGAACTGCTGAGGTGCAGTCATCATACAGTGTACTCTACCTGAAGATGAACCTTTGTAGGTTCACATCTTTGTAGATGTGTTGACAGCCAGATCGATTTAGGCTTGGGTCAGTTTTTTCAAACGTTTGACTTCCTTCGTTGTTTAATGGTTTTTGTGCTTTTCAAGTCTTAAACTCTTGAACCCGCCACAGAACTTCTGCTGTCATTGAGCAGCTCATTTATCACGGAATGTTCCACATCAAGATGACAATAAGAGCAGTCACTCGAGAGACAAACAAAGATCAGCTCTGAAAACCTGAGACGAGACACGTTGTAGGCAGAATCGTTTTAAGCCAACATCTGCTCGCAGGTTTTGAAGATGAACACGCAATTTCCAGCTTCTGAGCTGGATGTGGCTTTGGAGGCAGTGGGTGACGTCTCAGTCTGATATGAGTTCAAACAGGCAGGATTCAGCCTACTGATGACCAGGGATTCCCACTGAGACAGAGCAGGAAGACTGCGGTTCTCCTGGTGAGGAGGCTCCGGGATTAGGCGGTGAGACGGCGACAGGCTGCAGAAAGCAGAGCGGTGAGTTTCTGTATTTCACTGTCAGAGATCAAACGGTCGGTCCTGCTGTTCTCGCTCCCTCGACTTCCGCACTGATGTGGTGACACCTTCAGCAACACTGTGAGGAAAATCTCTTTTACTTGTCGAAGTTTTTATCATAAAATCTGCTCTTGTTCACTCAGGTTCACAGTGAAAACATTACTGGAAAACAGCTGAGTGAAAATCGGGCTCGATGATATCCTGAACCAGCTGGCCATCAGACTTTCAGGAAAATGCATTTAAATGGGAAAATAACAAATCTCAGGGAGTGGATTAATATATATGCAGTGCTGATAACTTGTATTCTAATAAGTCAAAAGGAATCTGAACTGATCTGACTGGAAAAATTGAATTATGGGTCTGAATAAGTTTATAGATGAGAATTTTTAAATTAAATTTTCTAAAATGTTGAAGTAGCTGAAGTTCCAAACTCACATAGCACCATTGAACCTGCGGCCAGACATGGTCACTGTTTCAAAATCCACCAAACAACAGATCATGCTGGAACTAACTATACTTTGGGAAGAGCATGCAGATGAGGCCAGCGAGAGGAAACATGCCAAATATAAGAAGCTAGTGGAGACTTGCCAAAGGCGGGGCTGGTGTATCCATCGTGAACCTGTAGAAGTGGGTTGCTGAGGCTTTGTGGGGCATCCACAGTGCTGGGCATCACAGGGCAAGCAAAGAAACGAACCATCAAGAGCATAACAGAAGCTGCAGAGAAAACCACGAGATGGTTTCGGATCAAGCGGGTGGATTTGTGGATGAATGCTGCTGGGGTGAAAGCTGGGGTCTGATCAACCCCAGCTGCGTTGCCTTGAAGAGTGTTTGATGTTGAAAGACCCGAAACACCCGACGACCCCAGGTTACATCACTGATGGTGCGTCTCAGTGCATCTACAAGTTGTATATTTTATCCAGCAGGATGCTGAACAATATTTGTTGCACTTTTACGTGAAAGCAGGAGCATTTTAAGGACACTGCTTATAAGAGTTTAACTGCAACTTCAAAACCAAATAATTATGGAACATGATGTAATCAATATTCAGTATCAAGCAAAATCTTAATCAATAGCATATTTCCTAATCACTTATAATAAGTGACCTTTTTAAACTTTATCCACACAATGGTACAACAAGAAGGTCCTGGGTTTGAATCCACCAGCTGGCTGAGGCCTTTCTGTGTGGAGCTTGCGTGTTCTCCCTGTGCCTCTGTGACAGTGTATTCCTTGGCAGCTTCGCTTAAGCTGTCCGCCATGTTGGGATAGGGTGGCACACAAAGGATCCATCGGATGTGTCCTTTGAATCCTTCCTGGGAACGGAGGACGCATATGTGAGTTGCATTTGAAGGGATAGGACAGCCTTCATCACAGTGCCGTGACGACATAAGACTGTCTCGATCCAGCCCCTGCACTGGGACGCAATGTTGGAGAATCCTTCAAAAAATCCTGGATGCGGATTCGGACCAGCTTTAGATTTTAGTTACTTATCTTTGGCCAAGCTCCACCTCTGGTAAAACTTTCACGCAAATCCGTCGGTAAATTTTCGCATAATCCCGCTAACACACACAAACAAAACAAAACAAGCACATAAACTCCTTGATGGAGGTAACTATAAAACCTTGGTTTAGGATTAACCTGTGAAGAAGAAGAAGGGAAGAACTGTGCTCTTTCTCACTGTTTCAGAGAGGCTTGTATAAATTTACTGGCCAAAGAAATGTGTCCAAAATGGCTGAACCAAACTATAGCCTTAGCGTCCAAAGTATCTGTAATCTGCCTATTTTAGAGCACTAATTTAACAAAAATGTTTATTTTCATTGCTCTTTATGAGGTATTTGGATAACTGTCTCAAAAACATGCAAGCTTATGGAGAGGAAAGGTCATGACCATGAACATTTCACCGTGAATTCTGGTCCAGCTACTGGTGAGCTGTCAGCTGAGCAGGAATAATAACCCAAATGATGATGGTAATTAATAATAATAACAGTGGTGCAACAGACAGTAATTCTCACTGCTTGGAGTGGAATAATCAGCCTTGAGTGGAAAATTTATAGATTTACAAAACCTCTCAGTCTCTCTCTTTCTCTGCTAACTGATTTTTCTTTCCAACAGTTTGTTCAATTCAACTTTCTTTACCACCTGATTGAGAACAGTCGCGTCTGCACAGCGTGATCCAGCTCAAGACCAAAAAAAGACATCAGTCAAAGTTTTCTCAGCTGACAGCAGGTCCCTGAACATATCCTAAAGCCATTATTTCCTTCGCTGCCGTTCCTGCTGCTCTCACAATGGTCCTTAACTTTACAAAGTGGGAAGTTCAAGACAAAAACTTTCTGAGTTGAAAGGACAAAATTAACTTCTCAAATCCAAGTTTTTATTATTTGACTGTTTAAGCTTAAAAGTTTACAACCTGGCCATTAGAGGGAAGCAAGCTAGTGTACGCCTTTTTGCAAGTTGCGACAGGAAGTGTATTCAGCGTGCTGTGGTGACGCGTAAAGGGAGGAGCCAAAAGAAGAAGAGCAGCTTTTAATTTTACAATAAATTAGCTAGTTTATCAGCAGGGTGGACCAGTGGTTAGCACTGTCGCCTCACAGCAGGAGGGGCCGGGCTGGAATCCAACTGCCGGTTAGCTTAGGCCCCTTTGTGTGGAGTTTGTATGTTCTCCCCTTGATTGCGTGGGCAGAGGGGTTAGGTTGATTGGCGACCTTGAATTGGATGAGCGGAAGAAGATGAATGAATGATAGTGGCCTTGTGTGGTACATGGAACTCATTATTGCATCCATAAGAGTGCTTCAGATGCGCTTATAGGAGAATAAAAGTGAAGGTCGGCGTTGAGATGGTGATGAAATTATAAACGATTTAGACCCACTAGATAACCCTGAAAGATGCATGTCCTCAGCTACTAATAAGATCTGGAACATACACCAAGAATATCAAATAAGTTGTTGACCCAACCTGCTGATGCATGAACACGTCTGAAGGTGACCTTTGGTAACGCGCACACAAATGTTAGCAGCACAGCCTGGAAGTTTTGAACTGGATAAGATGTGTTTGCCTCCTGACAAAGTGACGCTGCACACTGTGGGTGAACGGTCCACTTTGAAGTCCACATTAAGGGGATCTGAGTCTGTTGAATGCTCAGCAGTAGAGCACTCCACTGCTGCATACCGTTTGGGAACTTTGTGTTGCTTGAGTTTCACTCACTGATTTGATTCCTTTTCACTTGCTTGACACTTGTGTTTTTACAGAGGGACTTAAAACAAGTTGGTTAGGCTTAGTCACAGAAGAATATACTATATGGATAAAAGCTATATTTGACCTCCTAAACCTAATCACGTAAACTATTTGAACACAAGTATAGGGCCCCCTACACATTATACCTAAAAGAGTTTTGTGACAGCCCATTCTAAATCTATAGGCATTAATATGGTGCTGCCCCCTATTTGCTGCAAGAACAGCTTCCACTCTTCCAGGAAGGCTTTCTACAAGATTTTGCCTGTTCATCCAGAAGAGAATTGGTGAGGTCGGACACTGATGTTGGACAAAAGGGCCTGGTTCACAAATCTTTGTTCTAGTTCATCCTAAAGGTGCTGGATGGGGTTGAGGTCAGGGCTGTGTTAGGGCCAGGCAAGTTCTTCCACACCAAACTCTAACCAAGTCTTTAGGGAGCTTGCCTTTTGCACTTGGCCAGAGTCATGTGGAACAGAAAGGGGCCTTTCCCAAACTGTTCCCACAAAGCTGGAACCATAGAATTGTCCAAAATGTCTTGGTAAGCTAAAGCATTAAGATTTCCCTTCACTGGACTAAAGGGACCTGGGCCAACCCCAGAAAACCAACCCTATAGATTATCCCTCCTTCACTAAACTTTACAGTTAGCACAGTGCAGTCAGGCAGGTAATGTTCTCCTGGCATTCGCCATCATCAGACTCAGAGTCATTCGTCAGACTGCCACTTCGCAGCATGCTTTACACCACTCTACTGCTTGCCATTATGCTTGGAGTTGTAAGGCTTGCATGCAGCTGCTCAGCCATATAAACCCACGCCATGACGCTCCTGGTGCACGGTTTTTGTGCTGATGCTGATGCCAGAGAAGGCTTGGAACTTTGCAGTTATTGAGCCAGCAGAGTGTTGGTGACTAGATGCACTATGGCCTCAGCAGCCCCAATCCGTATCTTTAAGTGATCTGCCTTTTCATGCTTTTTGAATGGCACCTAGATAATGGGTCAGCTTAAAATCTATAATTGCCATTTCCTTGTTTTTGTAGCGCTACCAATCTGTTTGTAGTTCAGTTCTGTCAGTTCATTTTGAGTTGCAGTAAGGTTATTTCAGTTCTTTATATTTTACCAGTAGAATGGCAAGTAGGGGCAATGGTTTATCATCATATGTGAACATAAAATGGAAAATACATGAGGCAAAAACAGTCAGCATTTTACCAACTTTCTTCAGAAAGGCTGGTGAACTATTTCTATATAATATAAAGAAAGGAGAGGCAGCTCAAGCCATCCAAAATTCACCTCAGCACAGCGTCTGCAGTGTGAGCATAGTGACATGTGTCATTTGCTTTCAGCTCCCATGTGAGTCTGTGTTTCCTTAGGAAAACTTGCTTAGAGCACCTTTTTATATTTCAGATCTCTCAGAGAATCTACCACAGCTGTTTATTTTGTGGATTCTGCCCCATTCATTAGTTCTCTCGACACTTACATTGGCTCGTAATGTGCATTTTATATCCCTCTCTATATTGCAGTTGCAGAGCTGAGAGCAGTAGATCACTTTGGCTCATAATCCTCCAGTCAGGAGCAAGAAGCAGCAGTGAAACATGACGCAGTCTGCTGTCCACAGCAAATGAGAAATATAGGTTTCACCAGGTTCACTAATGAGGGTTACAGTTTTGCCTCTGCTTGGTCACAGGAGCCTAAATGAGCCCTTTTCTGGTTAATATGTGAGTTAATGATCAAGGCTATTTGTAGCAATGGTGCTGTATAACATTACTGTCCTCTGCTTTTATGTCTCCAAGGACTGTAATAAAGACAAAGTAATCCCTAAAACCCAGCTGACAGTATTAGCATAGGTACGTGAGGCAGTGACAGTGACTCGGCTCAGCGTGCAGGAGGTCCAGGGTGTACGGAGTTCAGGCCTCATGAGAAAAACCCTGCAGCTGTTCACAGAGAGAGTTCAAAGACTTCAAAGGCAAACTGAGAAGAAAAGATATTTTATCTGCAGTTAATAGGATTACTGCGCTGAAGAAATAATCATTTAAAGACGTTTTGATATTCCCTGCATAAAGTGTGAAGGGTGCACTTTAAAATGGTAAGTTCCAGCGAAAAAGAAAAAAATACTCCCATTTCATTTCCAGTGATATTATGTAAGCGGTCCGTATATCTGTGACAGCTTCTCCCTGCCAATGAGGTCACTGACTCTGCTAAGAGGGGAACTCTGCTGTCATCTGCCAGCTGGCCCAGCACAGAGCAGCATGGTACAGTTTGGTCTGGTAGATAAAGCCACCTATAACTCAGCCTGTCTGGCTTTGTAATAGATTAAGTCTGGTTGTATTTTTAAGGGACTTTTTTGGGAGCAACTGAGCTGCATGTTGTACAGCTCTGGTCCAAGTGTTGCTAATTAATCTGGATTAACTGCATGTTCAGCTCTGCACTGATGCTCCCAGCAACAAATTTTCATCTGAAGAGTAAAAACGGGGAGGCAGTGAACAAAGCAACAAAACGTATTAGTGGGCTGAAAATGTAAAAATGTCTTCATTTGGATGGGAGAAAAGGTGAATTCCTCACATCAGACCAGCTCAGATTTGATCCAGTTTCATTTTGTGCATTAAAATGTGTATTTTCTTGTGTTAAATCAGGCCTGCTGATTATTAACTTGTCAATCGCTTCCCTCCCAAAATCTAGTTTTTTTGGATGTTGTGATATCCAGTGCCGAGTCTAGTCTGTCGGGGCCCTGGGCAAAAGCGTGAAGAAGAAGAAGAAAGCGTGACGTCACACGCAGCGAGTATGGGTGCTGCACATGTCAGCGTGTGAGCAAAACTTCACTTTCTTTCCACTGACGAGCTCCATCAGCGCTGTCTGCCGTGCTTGGTTTACGCATTGCTGACACTTAATCTTGCCGTGTCTCGCCTCCTCCGGTGCAGAACTGACATCTGTCTCACTTCAGTGAAGGAAAAGTTTGATGAAATGCGACATGTCCGTTCACACTGAAGTCACTTTGAAATTAGATATAGGTCACACGTGAGTAAAAAAATCAGATTTGGTTCACTTTTGCCTGCAGTGAGAACGTAGCTTTAAAGGCATAGAATACACACTTTTTGTCACGTGACCTCCTTAGCGACGCCATCTTTGTTGGCAAGCTGTGCTTGTTTACACACACTGCTGTTTATCTCCCCCGCAAATTTTAAACTGTTTTGATGTCGGATTCGACTCGTGATCAAAATCATGAAAAGGCAAAAGGAGAAAGAATCATTAAGTATGGAGAATAGAAAGAGATACAATGAGAAAATCGGCGTAATAGGTGTGGATCTATAATCGTTAGCAAAGGAAAAGCTGCATCTTGACGTTTCAGCATTGCCACCAATTCAAAACTATGACCCCCATTCCACTGGAGTCGTAATAGCGGCGTTTATGGCGATCTGTGTCAATTTAGTGTTCCTGATCAAAACGGTGTGAAACAGCTGAAAATTGGGTTCCTGATGATCTATTGCCTTTATATTCCCATCAAAAGGCCAGCATTCATGTTGTGACCCTGGCGCATTGCCGCGAAGTTCAGGATGTCCGGTTGTGCTGCTTGCACTTCACACTTCAACCGATTACCCGCTGATGAAAGACATTTTTTTGGCGGTGAACTGATGTTGAACTGCCGTTTATCACGCGCAGTTCCTGTTGCATTCCTGGCATAGTCCCAGTATTGCCGATAATAGCTGGTCAAAACGGCATCGATCGGCACCAGTGGAATGGGGGGAAAACATGTACCATTATCTTGTGTTGGCAAGTCACTGGAGGTGTACAATCATTTTGTTAATGGTTGGGTTGGCAACGTTTCCTCAAGTGTCCTGAATGCACAGCTGCCTGCAGCTTGCCTATAGCAATGGCAGCCACACAGGTAATGGAGAAAGAAATATCAGGTAAGCCAAACATGAAAAACATCTAAGGATTCATGCAGATTTGGTACAGAGCGTTCAGATTTAAAACTGCTGTTACATGTACGCTGCAATGCCACAATGATTCTCTGACTTTATTTCATGTGGCACTGTGTGGGACTGGTCTGATAATACCAGTTTTTTTTTGTGCTGAGACTTTCAAATTCTCCAGTGAAACTGTAACAAATATCAAGAAATGTATTACTGTTTTGAATTTTTTTCTTTTGGAAAATATGTTAAAATTCTTTGAGTTGAATGTTTGTTTCTATTGAGTACCATTGAATGTACTGACGACTATCACTGATCTGGTGTATTTTGATATAAAACAATGTAAAGACTAGAAAGATGAATTTAGGGTCAGCCAAGAATACCAAGTGGATTAATTACCTTTATTACAACCAACAGAGATTTGTTCATTTCACTGATGCAGGGATGACAGAACTAGCTGAACAATAAACACCCAGGTCCCTCATGTGGTGGTAAAATAGGATTGTGTTGGCTGTGTTGTTAGCTGAAACAGGAGGTCTCTGTTTAATGTTTGGTGAAACATGTTGTACCCTTATCCCAAATAACATTGCTCCTGATGGCACAGTAACCAAGGCCTTGGATAGTTTGCGCTCTCTCCAGGCAGAATTAGCTGAGAATTCTGGTGTTAACCCATGGAAATTTTTAGACTCCTGGTTCAGCAGGTGGAAAGCTGTAGTGCTTTCTTTAGTTACCACTTTAATAGTTGTATTTACAATTTTTATGTTTTGTGGATGTTCTATAATTCCCTGTGTTTGAAGCCTGATTATGCAAGTTACTGAAGAGCTGTTACTTACCAGTATGTTAACTATCTCACAAGCTGATTTTGAATCTTTTATCCAATCCTGGAACCTTTAATCCTTCCTACCTCACCTGCTCTGACTCTGACTCTGAAAACAAGCTGTAAATAACTAACTTCCTCCCTTCTTTCACTTAGTTATTATTAGAGAGTGCTTCTACTCGTGAAAAAATAATATTACAAATTTTCTAATGTCATTTATGAAGGTACACATTAAACCACTAAAGGAGTCATGTACTATATGTCTTGATATGTCTTTTTTCCTGTGATTAATGAAAATTATCAAAAGAAGGGAATGTAATGGAAAACTATATTCTTTGTTATTCTATATGAGTAGTGTATGACGTCTTTGTAACTAGATCAAATGGAAAAACACTGGAATGTCTTTGTGTGACTGAGAAAGAACTACCCCCAAAATGCAGGGCAGTTCAAACCTGAGACAAGTATGTCTCTGGGTGAGGCTCTGTGACCTTGGGAAGGCCAGATACTGTATCTCACAACTGCAGATCTCTGCAAAGGCTATTGGCAGGTACCACTCACTCAGACATTTTAGGGAACTGACTGCCTTTCATGTTCAAACTAACACACTCCACATTAACCCAACAGGGTCTGAATTCAACTTACAAAGTCCAGATCAGAAAACAGGGCCCAGAGTCCAGATTAAATTAACAGGGTCTAGATTAACCAAAAAGAGTCCAAATTCAACTAAGAGTCCAGTCCAAAAAAGAGACAAGATAAATGAAATTACTGGCTGGACAAATTAACATAACTCGAGATACTTTGAGGAGTCTGATGTTACCATTACAAGGAGCTACAAAGATCTGGTGAAGGGAGGAACATCGGTGCTTAAATAGTACTGAGGTTGATTGTAGACAGGTGTGCACAGGCCACTGTTGTAGCTGGGAAGGGATGCCTCCAAGAGCTCTGACCAATCGCGGGTTGCCAGGAAGAGAGTAAGGAGAGGGGAGGGGCACTAGGGGCCAGGACCATGACAGTACCCCCCCTCAACGGGTGCCTTCAGGACACCTGCCAGGGTTCCCTGGATGTCTGGGATGGAACTCACGTACCAGGGTGGGGTCGAGGACAAAGGAGTGAGGTATCCATGAGCGCTCCTCAGTACTGTATCCCTCCCAGTCCACCAGTTATTGGAGGCCCCGGCCCCGACATTGGACATCCAGTATTTGGCAAACCATATAGGCCGAGTTATCATCAGTGATTCTAGGAGGTGGAGGGGAAGCCGCTGGAGGGCACAGAGGATTAGAAGCAACAGGCTTCAACTGTGAGACATGAAAGGTGAGGTGGATTTTCATAGTTCTGGTAAGTTCCAGATGAACAGCAGCAGGCCTGACTAGGTTTTCTATGACAAATGGTCCAATGAAATGAGGTGTCAGGATTTTAGAGTCTGTTTCAATGGAATGTCTTGGCTTGAAAGTCACATAGTCTGACCTGGTTGGCAGTTGGGGGCTGGGGACCTCCTGTGACCAACCTGACTCTTGTTTCACCTGGCTGTCCGAAGAAGTGCAGCCTTGGTCTGGTTCCAGAGCTGTCGGCAGTGCTGTAGATGATGTTGTATAAAGGAAACAGTGACTTCATCCTCCTGAGCTGGGAACAGAGTAGGCTGATACCCAAAAGAGGCTTCTAAAGGAGAGATCATTGTAGCAGATGATGTTAGGGTGCATATACGATCCAGTCCCAGTCTGGTCATTACTTTGTGGGTGAAAGCCTGAAGACAGGCTAACTTTAACACCTACAGCTCTACAAAAGGCTTCCCAAACTCGTGAAGTGAATTGTGGGCCTCTGTTGGAAACTACAATCCGAATTCCAGAAAAGTTGGGACGTTCTTTAAATTTGAACAAAATGAAAACTAAAAGACTTTCAAATCACATGAGCCAATATTTTATTCACAAAATAAGCTCATTTCAAATTTGATGTTTGCTACAGGTCTGAAAATAGTTGGGACAGGGGCATGTTTACCATGGTGTAGCATCTCCTCTTCTTTTCAAAACAGTTTGAAGACATCTGGGCATCGAGGTTATGAGTTTCTGGAGTTTTGGTGTTGGAATTCGGTCCCATTCTTGCCTGATATAGGTTTCCAGCTGCTGAAGAGTTCGTGGTCGTCTTTGACATATTTTTCATTTAATGATGCACCAAATGTTCTCTATAGGTGAAAGATCTGGACTGCAGGCAGGCCAATTCAGCACCTGGACTCTTCTC
>VUQH01038594.1:55213-73563 GCA_015106775.1 Etroplus canarensis | reverse complement strand
AGCTGGAAGCCACCCCAATTACCAGCGGGTTAGGCTGGCAGAGAGACAACACACACACACACACATACACACTCAAATTCACAAACAAACAAATTGACAGCCATGCAGAGTGATTTGTCTTCTTATGTAATACTGTTTAATTGTCTCATCTAAAGTGGGAGGGAAGCAAACAAAGACTCTTTTATTTTGGTGGTTTCTTCTAAATTGGGCCTCGACTGGTCAAATCTTGGACCCTAACTGAGTCTGAAATTCTGAACCGTCTGACTGGATTCAACTCCAAACCTGCCAACTTAGGTCTGGTCTGCCAGTTTTGTGACATTACTAGGGTAAAAGACAATTCAATTCAGTTCTGTTTTTCTTTTATATAGCACCAGTTAACATCTCAGGGACTCAAGGACTTTACAGTATTACAGAGAAAAAAAACACTGAATCCTTTCTAGGAATGATACAAAGGGGAAAAAAGATAATGATCATTCTTGGTATAGCAAACTTAAACTTTTAAGGTACTGATTTCCAAATCAGCCCCTGAAAAACCTCATATAGGCTCATATAGGCTTAGTATTTAAAAACAAGATGAGACAATTTTCAGACAAATACTGAAGTTTTCATCTGTCAGCAGCAATAAGGTATGATTCACAAAGAAATTGCTGCTGCAATAAAACAACAGACTTTTTGAAAAAAAAAGATTGAAAGTGAGTTTCCTTTTTCCAACTCTGATAACAGCAGAAACAGTCTCACAGCAGAGTCCATTTGGTAGCTGAGCAAAAGCATTCAATCGTGAATTTGCTCAGTTGATTTGTGGGAGAATTTATTTCTTCTGCATTCTGTTAGAAATTCTCATCCATTCTTGGGTTAAAGGCTCAAGCTAAAAGTCTCTAATGCAGTTAAGAGAGAAGAACCAAAAGAAGGTTCTTTGAGTATGCATTTAGGAGTGTAAATTAGCAATATATACTCACATGAAAAAGAAAGTTTGCTAGTCAGGAGCATTCAAGTGTGTTAATACAATGCCAGAATCTTCCCAAGAGCTGATGTCCTAATAATTTCACCTCAAAGATCAGAGAATTAAAACAATTCAAAAAAGACTGAACACGTATGGCTTGTGTGGAAGGGTGGACATGAGAAGCCTCTTCTCTCTGAAAAGAACATGGCAGTATGACTTTGGTTTGCAAAGTTGTATCTGAACAAATCACAAGACCTCTGGAACAGTGTCCACTTTAGTCTGTCCTTTGGACAGACGAGACTAAAGTGGAGATGCACAACACCATGTCTGGCAAAAACCAAACACAGCATATCAAGACAAACACCTTATACATACTGTCAAGCATAGCTTGTGTTGCAGCCACAGGACCTGGGCACTTTGGAGCCATTGAGTCAACCATGAACTCCCCTGAATTCCAAAGTATTCTACAGTCAAATTTAAGGTCGTTTGAGTCTAACAACCAAATCTGGCCCAGTCAATGTCCAGACCTCAACCCAAATGAAATTCTGTGGTGGGACCTTAGGAGAGATGTGTATAGGTGAATGCTGGCAAACCTCAATTTATTGAAGCAACATTGCAAAGAAGAGTGGGCCAAAATTCCTCCACAATGATGCGAGAGACTGATAAAATCATACAGAAAACAATTACTTCAAGCTATTGCTGCTAAAGGTGGTTCTACAAGGTGTTATTTTTTCACTGGTGCAAAGAATCTTGTAAAAATTCTCTTTTTGACATGACTGTCCATCTACTGAGTAGACTATGTTAGGAGAGTGTTAATTGCTGCTCTGACATATCATGTAAATACTGGTTGATTTCCTGTGTCCTTCTACATGCTTTTTACCACCCAGTCCATACAGGCCTTTCATATTTTAAACCATATGTGGAACTTCAACAGTAAATTATTTTATAGTGACATCCGATGTTACTGTTCAGTAAATCATAATCAGATGTGACTCAACACATACACAGATGATCATGTTTTCAGTACTGTACGTAAAACTTTGTTCCTTTTATATCTTCTTCATTGTTGCAGTGCGTCAAAACTTTTCCTCATATCTGCTGATCATAAGCATCAAGACTGTCCCGTACAGGCTTCTAAATAGTTTTTGTGTGTAGTGTACAGACTAGACAAGAACTCTGATCCTGATTAAACCCATTATTAATTTCCTGCTGTGTGTATTGCATATGCTATAAATTCTAATACAACCGGCATGACTTATGGTACCTTTGAATAACACATATTTACACTGTGAATTCTCTGCAGTAACGGCAGCCCATTAGAGCAACTGTAAGGTAAAGATGCTGTGCACCGTTGGGATGCAGTGCTTACTTCCAGGAGCTGTCACAGAGCTGCCATGCAGCTCCTTAACCAGCTGTCTGTCAAATGTTTTCTCCTCGTTAATCCAATTAGGCTAACGAGCCACTGAAAGGGAGACAATTGCACTTAATTGGAGCCCAGTCCACAGATTGCACAGTGAGGATTCTGGCACACTGACACCACTGTTGTCTCAAACAGCAAACAGCTCGTGGAAGTTAATGTGTGTTAACAAGTTTGAGCATGTTATGGTACTTTCTCAAGACAGCACAGTATAAAACTTCTCGAGTTGAACTTGTAAATGATTCTTCTGTACTGTGAAAAGATGAGTTGGCATGCCATGTCTAAGGTAGCCCTCATTAATCATTTTAACTATTTTACGTGGGTAGCACAACACTGCATTCATAAAGATATAAACAAGAAAAAAAACGACTGAAGTTGTACGATGCAAAGACACAGACTCTCAATGAAGTGCATTAGCTGTGGATAAAGAGTGAGGGTGCATACACTGCACACATGAAGTCAGCAGAGCAGCGAAAAAGCAGCAAATAAAAGGCTCAGCTCACTTGTCCAATGGCAGATTCAGTGGTGGATATCAACTCAACAGCCAGTTTATTAGGTACATCTGCTCAGCTGCTTATTAAAGCAACTGAGGTGCTGGTCTGAGTATTTCACAAACTGCTGATCTACTGGGATTTTCCTGGAAAACCACCTTTAGGTTGTACAGAGAAAGGTCTAAAAAAAAAAAAAAAAGAGAAAATATTTGGTTAGCAGCACTTTTCTGGGTGAAAATGCCTTGTTGATGCCAGAGGTCAGAGGAAAATGTCCAGACTACTTTGAGCTGTAGGAAGGCAACATTATCTCAAAAACCACTCATTACAACCAAGGTTTGCACAAGAGCATCTCTGAACAGCAGCAGAAGACCACACTGGATGCCACTCCTGTTACCTAACAACAGGAAACCACAGTTACAATTTACAAAGGTGAATTAAAATCAGCCAATAAAAGTCAGAAAGTGTTGCCTGGTGTGATGAGCCTGGTATAGAGTCAAAACTTGGTGTAAACAACATGAAAGCATGTAACCATCCTACCTTGTAGCAGTTCAGACTGATGGTTTAATGGTGTGGGGATATCTTCCTAGCACAAGTTGGGCCTTTTAGTACAAAATGAACATAATTTAAACACTACAACCTACCTGAATATTATTGCTGACTCTTTCCATACCTCCATGACCACAGTGTGCCTATCTTCTGATAGTTGCTTCCAGCTGGATAACACAGCATGTCACAAAGCTCAAATCATCTCAAACTGGTTAACTTAACATGAAATTGAGTCCACTGTACTCAAATGGTCTCCACAGTCACCAGATCTCAGTCCATTAGAGCTTGAACTAAAATGAGAGCTGGTTAAAATCATACTAATCAAACTGTTAAACACTGAGGAAAAAAAAACTATCATGTTACATCATGCTACCTTAATCTGCATTTTTTGTTGGAATCCAGCCAGTGATTTATTAAAAATCAGAATCCAACTTCAGTCCATTGAGTGATGAACTGAAAGTTCAGAGATTTTACCCAAAGTGAAATTGACAGGCCAGCACCCTTAGCTCTGGTGATTTTCTGCATGACCCAGGCTCCATATTTATTTATTCAAACAACTGCCAAGAATGAAGCAATGGTAAAATCCGGTCATTACTCATATTCCATTACAAAATTATATCCATGATATTTTACAGCCTGTTTGGTAACAGGGTGACAAGTCATGAGAGATTGTTGTCCTGAAACCTCAATCATGCAGGTCATGAATCCTTGTACGTATGTCAGTAAAAACCGACATTAAATCACTCTCTGGATTAACCTTTATCCCTGTACTGAGAAACCTGGATGCCCTAGTTTGTGTACTAGGCTGTAATAGAGAGCAAATTGTATAGATGATCATGTTTTCCCATTACTGTTGAAAAATCCAGTAGAATATGAAATGTAGGTCTTGAAACCAAAGTGTTTTCCTCTTCGGTTATTGAAAAATGACTGAAATAAAAGAAATATCCCAAAATATGGATGAAACTGAAATGTGTGCCTGTAAAGTTTTTTTTTTTTAACAACCTCTAGATTACATAGACACTGACAAGTGATTGTAGTATTTTACATTTTCGGAGACTTAGTGCAAGTCTGTGTACAAGTTCCAGGATTTCAATTGCAGATGATTGCAGAGCTTTACAAGATGCACACACCAGTGGCCTTTAACTACTGCCTCTTGAACCAGAAACATAATACTGTACGGTGTTAGGTTTGAGGTGAGTGGCAGTTGACAGTACAGAGTGGATAGTAGATCTTTGCAGGGTGTTCTTTCCTATACTGACAGACACAATGAGAGTTAAAGTCCAAGAGTATTTCATAGACCATGAAAGTATCTCCCTCTTTCTCTCTTTGTCACTCTTACTTTGGCTTTTTCACCATCTCTCTCCATCCCTCTCACTGTCACCTCCTCCTTCGCTTTTTCTTTCGGCCTTTTTTCTCTCTGCCACTGTGTTACTTCTCCTCTTCCCTAGTCATCATCTCTCCCCATCATCCTGCTGTCATTATCTGCGGTTGTGGTGTGGCAGCCATTACTGTCTGTTTGCCGCTTGTAGTCATCAGGTTTGTTGCAGCAGCAAAAGGAGTTGGTTATGTTGAATACTGACTAGTGCATGTGGGACATGGCGTTCATGTGGACAAGCTGTCACACAGCGACCACATTCCCATCAGGTGTGTGTTGAAAAAAGAGCACCAGATAGAGCAAGCAAGCAAAAAGGACTGTGTTTGTGCGTGCATAAGAGTGTGGTGGACATTTATGGACTTAAATCCTAATTTCCTAGCGAGCATCAAGTATTTAGTGTCTAAAATGCTTTTGTGTGATTATTGTGAAGCCCATTTCTTCAATATGTGTGTGAGAGTGACAGAGGGATTGTGGTTTTGGCATATTATCCCCTGGATGCACAGTTGATGTGTTATACAGCAGTAGATTGCGGGACTGCAGAAAGGATTAGCCCCAGAACGACCCCGGCATCAAAGACGCAGCTCGATGCTGCTGCGCCAGAAAAAACCTTGGATAAACTGAAGGCTTCCACCTGTCAAATACCTCATGGTTGAAGTGCCAGCCTCATTCTTAATAATAACAGGATGGCTTGGAAGAAACGCTTACATGCATAAATATGTGTTGGCTTATTTTTCATGTAGAGCATTGTTTCTGACGGCAGATTCACTGCAGTACTTTATGATCTTGTTTACTAGCACAGTAACCAGTGATACTGGGGGAATATCTGAAGATTTTCTCAATCCCAGAAGCAGATGTTGGCAGCATGCTGAATTTACACACATTAGTCATTATTCTCATAACCTTTAAGTGACCAAGGGGGGTGATTTATGAAACCAGCCATATAGTATATGTGCTGCTGGGATATTTTTGATCAGAAACCATGAATTTGTCAATCTACGTCTACAAGTTTTCATGTTCACAAGAATTATTCCATTGGTGTTGCATGTATAAAGGAAAGATGTGTGGGGAAATATATGTTCTTTGTTTGTTCATTTGTTTATTTTATTTTTAACTTGTTAATAATTATTCCATACTTTGGCATCTCATTTGGACAGTTACAAATTTCAGATATTTCAGTAATCTGTATATCTATATGAGCAGAAGTATTGGACCACCTATAGATTACACCCACAGGAGCTTTTATAATATCCAATTCTAATCCATAGAGTCAGTTCCCCCTTGGCAGCTTATAACAGCTTCCACTCATCTGGGAAGGATTTCTACAAGACCTTGGAGTGTGTCTATGGGAATTTTAGAACAGTCATGCAGAAGAACATTTGTGAGGTTAATGTTGGCCAAGCAGGCCTGGCTCTTAAGCTCCCTTCTAGCGCAGCCTAAAAGTGTTGGATGGGGTTGAGGAAGAGTTCTGTCAAGTTCTTCCACCCCAAACTCATCCATGTGCTTTGCTTTGTACACTGGAGCCCAGTCATGCTTTAACTTCCTCAAACTGTTTCCACAAAATTGTAAGTATAAATCTTACCAAAATGTCTTGGTAAGTTGAAACATCAAGATTTCTCTTCAGGGGAACTAAGGAGCCCAGGGAACTTCAGAAACACAAACCCATAGCATTATCCCCTCTCCACCAAGCTTCACAGTTGGCACAGTGCAGTCAGGCAGGTAACATTCTCCTGGCGTTTGCAAAACCCAGACTGGTCCATTAGAGTGGCAGATGAAGACGTGTGATTGGACACTCCACAGAACACATTTCCTCTGTTCCAGAGTTCAGTGGTGGTGTGCTTTATACTACTCCATCTGAGGCTTGCCATTGTGCTTGGTGATGTGAGGGTTGTATTAAGCTGCTCAGCCATGGAAGCCCATGCCTTGAAGCTCCCAGTGCACACTTACTGGGCTGATCTTAATGTCAGAGGACATTTAGACCTCTGTAGTTAATAAGTCAGCAGAGTTTTTGGGACTTTTAGGCACTATGTGCTTCAGCACTCGACGATCCCCCGCTGTAACTTTATGTGAACTTTAATTTGTTGTTGTAGTTCCTAAATTGTTCCACTTTGCAATAATACCAATGGTTTGTAAAGGCAGACTGCATAGCTAGATGCTTGATTTTATACACCTGTGGCCATGGGACTGAATGAAACACATGAAGTCGATTATTATTAACTCCTTGAAATCGAAGATTGAGGAGCTGTTTATTTTTAAAGAGTATTAAATGATAATGCAGAAATCCGTCAATGAGAGCTGTCATTGGAGAGATGGGGATGAAGATGCTGGCCATGTCATTTCCTGTCTTTCCCCCCCTAAACTAGCACAAAAATCCAGCATTTTTTCCCCTCCAGCACCTTATGTTTGAATTTTCCATCAATCCATCCTATTCTTGTGAATGTGATATTTTAGAAAGACCAAAAAATCTAAAAAAAAAAAAATCCACTTACGTTTACTTGGACTCAGGAATGAACAAAATTGCTGCTCAAAGGCCAGAGATCAAGATCTATCCCATTCCTGTGAACATGATATATCAGGAGGGAATTTCATTACATCTGGCTCAAATGTTTACTTGATCTCAAGTATGAGCTGATTTTGATGGCTCGCATTCAACCTTTACTGTGACTTCACAAACACATTTTATATCCAAAAGGTCAACCTCACAGTCATATTATGATGTTACGTAAAAACATTCCTCTTGCCATCATTACATGCCATAACTCATAAGAAGGGGCGATTGTGACTGCATTTCACATTTGGTCTGATGCCTGAATTTGACACTGATCTTGGGTGTCCACCTTGAACAGATCTTGATCTCTTGATCAGCAAATATGTGAAACATTTTTAAATGCACAGTAATGTGTTGAAGTGTTGAACTGTGTGATTTTCAGTCACGATTACCGCAGATCACAAAAAGGACTACAAAATTCCTAATTCCTTTTTATCTGACCAAGACAGTGAGTCTTAAAGATTGCAAGCTGTTCACTGATTTGAGTTTTTCTATGTTTTTTCAGTTTTTTTTTTTTTAAATTTTTGATTGGATTGGCAGTTCTTGGAAACCCTGCAGACATTTTAATGACTGACTTGAGCTGAGTGATATCAGTCCAGGCAACTGGGCCATGTACAAATGTCTTGAACAAAGTCTAGGGAATCACTCAATTAAGGCGACTGAATAAGCAGTGCTGATTTTTTTTGGTTGTTTTTTCTGCACTTGTATGGCGATGACGTTATCAGAATCAAGCTTGTTACACAGAAGAGGGTGTGTGTGTTTTCTTTAGTCTGTTTGTTCCCAAATCAGACATCACATCATAGCCATAAAACTTTGGTGGAGGTCATGATAAATAATAAACTTAATGCTGTGTAAATGGAGACGCACTGAGTGTTCAGGAGACATTTAGAGATTAAAATCCCGCAGGCTCACCATCTGAGATTAACAACAGTCGGCAAAGATCCTCACAGATATCCTCACATATGCCATTTGGGGGAGGCTTTTAACCAAAGCTCCTTATAGGACCAAGAGTGCATTTATTCACTGTGTGGGGAGGAAAATGAAATCTTAACCTCAGTGATATGAATTTGCACATATCCGAAACAGGATACATAAACCATATATCAACTCTTTTTATAAATGCAGATAAAAGTGATGAATATTGCAGCCACACTCAATATTAAAACATATTGGTGATGCAATCTTTTATCATAAAGTAGATATGATCTCTCTTCAGATAATCATGTCATGATGGAAGCCCTTTTAATATCCTGTGCTTATTAGAGGGTGATTGTGCGTAATGTTGTTCAGTCATTCTATTCAAGCTGACAGGGTCTTTGGTCCCTGGTACCAGTAGTCAGTTAATTAAGAAACCTTATCATTGCAATGTGAAAAATTATCTTTTACAGGAAGCATTCCTTTTGCATTTGGATCTAGGGAAAATGTAATAAACTTGACTACTAAGTAAAACATCACTGTAACAAATATTGTGTGTGAGTCATAGCCCAGTGTGACCTGTGTCTCTGACAAAACAAACTGAAGAGTCCGCAAGAGTCATGTTGAGAATGCTATAACATTTACTTGTAGCTTTGAGTCTCAGTTATAATGCCCATCAGCAGGAGTGGAGTAAGGAAGATACACTATATGGACAAACGTATTGCAGCTCTTATGTAATTTCACTCTAAATCTATAAGCATTAATATAGAGTTAGTCTCCCCTTTGTAGCTATAGCAATTTCAACTCATCTAGAAAGGCTTTCTACAAGTTCTAGGAGAGTTTCTGACTTGCAATCTCTGTTCTAGCTGTTCCCAAAGGTGTTTGATGGGGTTGAGGTCAGGACTCTGTGGGCCCCAGTTAAGTTTTTCCACACCAGACTTCTCCCCACGTTGCACTAATGCCACTGGCAGTTTATTGCCGAATATCTAGGAGGAAAGACATTTCACAAACTGACTTGTTGCATCAGAGGCCATCCATCTATCCATTTTCTTATCCAATTCAGGGTCGCAAAGGGTGCTGAAGTCTATCCCAGCTCTCATAGGGTGAAAGGTAAGGTACATCCTGCATAGGTTGCCAGTCTGTCACAGAGCCAACACAGAGAGACAAACAAGCATTCATACCTACGGTCAGTTTAAAAATCGCTAATTGACCTAACCCCTTCACGTGTCTTTGGACTGTGGGAGGAAGCTGGAGTACCCAAAGAGAGTCCACATGAGCACGGGGAGAACATGCAAACTCCACATAGAGGGGCCTAAGCTGGCCAGCTGCTGGGTTCAAGCCTGGACCCTCTTGCTGGGAAGTGGCAATGCTAACCACCACACCACTGTGCTGCCCCACGATTCAGTGAGCGCTTTAGAGCGACCCATTCTTTCACAAATGTTTGTAAAGGCAGACTGCATGGCTAGGGGCTTGTTTTATATATCTGTGGCAATAATTCAATGATTCAGAGGTGTGGCCCAATACTTTTGTACATGCAATGTATGTAGGCTAGAGGTTGACTGTAATTAGTCCACTGGTATTCATTATGATAATGTGTGCAACTTTTTGCTGTGGTTTCCAGGTTGAATGGTATGTTTTACTGAAATGGTGTTCAACACTCGGTTGGTGTGTTTGGCAGAAGTAGGACGACCAGATACCAATAAACTAAATGTTGGCCACATTAGGAATGTTGGCAGGAAGGCTGAAGTTAACTTAAAAATAAAAACACAATAAAATATACAGGTTACATGTTTTAGCATTACATTATCAAGTAATGGCAAATGCTAGTGAATACAACTTTATAAACCCCTTTGCTAAGTAAATACAAAAAGGATAAAAGAAAGCAGAAGTTTTTTGTCATGGACTCATGCAATAGTCTTTTTATATGCTCGAATTCTTTTCTATTTTAAGCTGCTGTTCTGTCTGG
The DNA here is from genome assembly GCA_015106775.1 of Etroplus canarensis. Lineage (NCBI taxonomy): Eukaryota > Metazoa > Chordata > Actinopteri > Cichliformes > Cichlidae > Etroplus > Etroplus canarensis. The sequence goes on along the minus strand of VUQH01038594.1, from coordinate 63,368 downwards.
TAATTGTCTTTAGAATCCAGAAAGGATACAGCCACAGATTGGCAGGGCCATACTTGACAGTTTTAGCAGCTTTTATACAGTTATGACACATACACATACTGTGTCACTTCATATCATATTGTCTTCTATAAAACAGAAAACTAACTATTGCAAAAAGCCCAAAACTCTATTTCTCACTGTAAACTTTGGCTTAATTTTCATCGGGGTAGTTTCCATGGTATTTACTGAACTCATTGGCTGGAAATTACTGGTTAACCAACATTTGACTACAATCCCAATTCCAAAAGGCAAAAAATATAAATAAAAACACAGTACCAATATTTTATTCACAAAAGAACATAAAAAGCATATCAAATATTAAAAGTGAGACATTTTACAGTTTCATGAAAACTACTACCTCATCTTACATTTAATGGCGACGCATCTCAAAAAAGTTATGACAGGACAATGTTTCCATAAATGTCTGGGAACTGAGGAGACCAGCTGCTGGACCTTTGGAAGAGGAATGTTGTCCCATTCGTTCAGTTGCACAACATTTTTGCATTTAATGATGCACCAAGTCCAGCATCCGGACTCTTCTACTATGAAGTCATGCTGTTTTAATAGCTACAGTATACACTTTAACATTGTCTCACTAAAATATGCAAGACCTTCCCTGAAAAATACATCATCTGGAGGAGAACATATGTTGCTCTAAAATCTGTATATAACTTTTAGCATTAATGGTGCCTTTCCAGATTTTTTAATTTGCCAGTACAATAGGCACTGATGCACCCCCATACCATCATAGATGCAGGCTTTTGAATTGAGCGCTGATAACAAGCTGGTCGTTCCCTCTCCTCTTTTGTATGAAGGATGCCCCGTCCATGATTTCCAAAAAAGAATTTCAAATTTTGATTTGTCTGTCCACAGCACAGTTTTCCACTTTTTCTCAGTCCACTTTAAATGAGCCTTGGCTCAGAGAAGACAGCAGTGTTTCTGGATCATGTTCACATATAGATTTTTTCAAGATAGAGCTTTAACCTGGATTTGTGTGGATGGTACAGCGAACTGTGTTCACCCACGATTTCTGGAAGTGTTCCTGAGCCAGTGATTTCCATGGCAGAATGGGGTTATTTGCAGTGCAGTGCAGTCTAAGGGCCCAAAGATGGACAAGCATCTAACGTTTTCGGCTGTTTCACTTGCGCACAGAGATGTCTCCACGTTGTACTGTAAATGATGGTATATTCAAAGTCTTTACAAGTTCACTGTGAGGAACATTATTCTGAAATTGCTCCACAATTTGCAGACACAGTGTCCCGCAGATTGCTGAACCTTTGTCCATCTTCTCTACTTCTCTAAGGTGTTCTTTTTATACCCAATCATATTACTGGCCTGTTGCCAGTTAACTTCATTAGTTGCAACTTTTTCCTCCAGCTGTTTCTTTTTAGTGCTGCTTACTTTTCCAGCCTTTTGTTGCCTTTGTCTCAACTTTTTAGACATGTTGATACCATCAGATTCAAGAAGAGCTCGTATTTTTTCAAGAAAGAGTAAAATGTGTCACTTTGAACATTTGATATGTTTTCTGTGTTCTTTTATGAGTAAAACATTGGTTTATGAGATTTGCAAATCATTGCATTGTGTTTTTATTTATATCTTAAACAGCATCCCAACCTTTTGGGAATTGGGGTTGTATAATAAAAATACTTTTCCTGCTTTCTTCAGATGTATTGAGCTAAAACCCAAAGTTTGGAAGAGTGCATGTCCTGCAGAGATGGACAGACAGACAGGACATTATCTCAGTATGTAGGACAGTGGAACATGGGATAAAAAATGCTGTGCAGTCCCACATAAAGAGGGACATCTGGTCACCCTAGTCAAAAGTGTAACCCAATGTGCTTTATAAAAAAGAATCAGTTGTCACTGGCACAAAGCTTGGGTAACATAACAAACAACATGCTTTACTAAGTTTTTCAGGGCTAAATGATCTCATTTCCATTTAGTAACTGGGTGGTTGTCCGTAGAGCAATAATTGGACCTAGACCAATAAAGAAGACATAACTGTTTGAGTTTGTGGCTACACATATGGAGACGCTGTTACTGCTGAAAGTAAAAATTTAGCTTTTCCTACAGGAAAAAGTTTGCAAGTGTCAGGTTAGGCTTCACTTTAACACAGGCTCTACACGCACTTAGAAAGAAGGCTGTCACAGCTGTTTCTCTTACTGATCAGCGTGTTCACCCGCATCCTTACAGATTTTCTTACAACTGTCGAGACGTTGTGTTGTCTGAGTCTCCTCAAGATCATCACCTCCCCTCCTGCAGGGCACCCCCAAATCCCTTCCCCGTTGCAGTCCTGCAATCCCTAATGCCAGCTCCTCACCATTCAAGTACATTAGTGAATTACTCCTTTAATCCAAAGAGGGAGCGGCAGCAAAGCAGCTTTTTGCATGACTCAACGAGCCACCCTCGGATGAAGTAATCGACCAGAGGATAAGTATATAGCCAATCATGTCTCATTTTAATTTGCTTCAGCGGCCAGACTCCTTGAGCCCACTCTGCTCATTCTGTAATGGCAAAAGAGTCTGGCGTGTGAAGTAACTGTGTGGTGGTGGCCCACTCGTGTATGAAGCTGAAGATGTTTTTGGAAAGGGTAAACAGAACCAGCTGAACCATCATTACATGTGTATGTTTGTATTTATAGTTAAATAACAGCAGATGTTGCATTTTCTTCTGTTTTTCTTATGGTTCTGCCAGCATTGGCTGTTTGCAGTCAATCAGATTTTCACTTCATTAATTTCATAGTTCCTGTGATCTGATTTTGGGCCTCATCTTATTGGCAGATACATTAGCATTATATACCCCTAAATAAACTTTCGTTTGCAGTACTTAACTTTTTTTCTTAGATGAACTTACAAGACCAGGTCATGTAAAAAAAACCAAAAAGGGTGGAGATATTTTCACTAATCTGCCCCTAAACCCTGTTTCAACCCACTGATGGTTGAATATTTCATAGTAATGGCTCTGATGTCATGGCTTGTTTAGGATCTGCATTTCTTTTTCCATTTCTGGCCATGCAGAGCTATTTTCTACAGCTCAGTCTGCATTTCACATGACCTGGTAAAGACACCGTATATGAGCTGCAAAAGACGGATGCACGCACAAGTAGTGAAAACAACAGGAAGTTAGTTGTCACCTTTTGGTTGCTGATTTGGCCTCTATAGCAACATAATTAGCAGTTTAAGTAATGGAATCTATTTAAGTTCCTCACACTTTTTTGGTTCAGATTGCCACAACCTGAGTAACAAAGAAAATCTTATTATCAGAATCATAATGGGGTCAAGTCTAAACAACTGCCAGGATGCATTTACCTTCAGACTATTTCACACACAGAGAATCATGTCTTTTAGTCTGCTTATGTTTTAAAGTAATTCAGGGATGATGGTCACTACACCAGTGGTTACATTGTAGACAGTAATTTTTCACAGGCTAGTTACATCCCCAAAAGAAGTGTCCTAATTATCGGAACTAGCCCCTCATCTAAAACCCAGAATAATAATAACAGTGACAAAAATTGTTTTATTAAACCTGTTTGGGGGCACAATTTTCCCTGAGGGTGGCCTGTAGTATAAGACCCTTTAGTTCAAACCATACTGAAAGGAATTGTAGTTTCAACTTAATATTAGTTATCTGTGGTGAATGTAGTTGGATTAACCCGCAGGGGATTAAGGGGCAGAAATTTCCTATTGCATCCCCTTTGTTACAGTTTGATTAAATGTCATTTACTGTAGGAATACACGAGTTGTGTGAGCATAGCATTTCAATATCAGGAATTATTAGTTGATTGTGGCTATATTGTTTAGGAGTAATTCTAAGATCAGCGCTTTGGGGGCCTTAGCCCTCGGTCAGTGTCCTGCATACATTGTCATCGTACACCATCCAATAACCAAATTAGTTGGATAGTCTACTGTAGTGTCTAAGAATAATTCAGAACAATCACAGATTTGAATGGTGGACCCTGTAGTTAGTTAATGAAACCTGAGTCATGATGGCCAAAATAACCCAAAGTAAGTTAAATATGAATTTTTAGCAGAGCAGATATGAGGAGAAACATATAAAACATAGTTTCACTCTCTTATCGGCTTGGGGGATCCATCAAACACCGTCCATCAAACCATCAAGCATTTAATGTATCAATACCAATTTTGGCAAAGCAGTTTGCCCTTCCCAAGAAGCAAATGGCTAAGAGGTTTGCTTTTATATTTAGTTTTCTAGTTTATACAAACCCTCCCTTTATTGTACAAACTCAACACAGGGCCTTAGGTACCTCTGAGTGAAGAATAGTAGTTTTTTGATTCAATGCAGGGGCAGCCATCCTGTTCAAGCCATGTTTAGAATGATTGATTAATGAGTCCTGTGAAAATCTGTCATGAAGTCCATGCTACTCGACAGAACTTAAAAATGATTTGGCAATATACACTATATCATGTTATAATAATATAACATTATAGAGCATGTCAGAAAATAATAAAATAAATTAAAATAAATCTTCTGTTGCTGTTGTTATTTTTAGGGGTGCTAAGATAAAATTTAGTGGTGTTTAAGCACAGCTAAAAAGGGTCCAAGCCAATGATGTGCTTCAAGTGTTTGTAAATGAAATCACCAAAAACCAATACACACTTAGTGAGTCTGGGCTCTTTTGGATCTTTGGACGCCTGATGCCATGGTAACTCTCTACTGCTCAGTACAAATATAATAGATAAATTAACAAGCACGTGGTTTTCTCATGGTTTCTTTTTTCTTCATGGATGTTTTATCCAATCTCAAGAGGATTATTTATTAACCCTAGTACTGCCGGACCTCAATATACGGTTGTCACTTCCAGTGTTTTCATTCACTGATGGTTGTCTAGCTAGACGTATAGCTGGCAGGACTAGGGTTAATAAAATTTCAAAACCTACAAATTACATCTGACCCCATTTATTCTCGACTAGTTTGCAAGCACTCCCTTCCAGGAAGTTCAGAAAATGGGTGTTCTCAGCTATTTCAAGATTCTTTAGTGTTAAGTTTATACTTTTTTCTGTCTTTTCAGGAAATGACATTGGGACCAACGCCACTGAGCCAGACAGCACAGCCAATGTCACCTCCCTTCTTAACGAGGAGGACGGGCCAGTCAAAAACAACAAAATCATTGCTGCAGTAACTGGAAAAAACAGCCTGGCCACTCCTGAGCCAGTCAACACTGTGACCCCAAGGGCGGGCCGTGTCCCCCGCGCCGGTGAGGAGGAAGAGCAGAGCAGTGGCATGTTTGGTGAAACAGTGGTTCCTGCTGTAGAGGAAGTAAGTGTGGCAGCTCCACCACAGCTCAGCCCTGATTCGGCTGAGACGGAGCACCTGTTGCCTAGCAACCCACGCAGACAGGAAACTGTGGAGGGTGAGGAAGAGGATGATGATAATGAGGAGGAGCATCTACCACACACCGACCCATCTTGGATCTATTCCAAGGACACAGCCGTGTTTGACCTGGACCACCTTTTCACCACAACCACTGCCCCTCCCTCAGCTGCCACTAACCCTTCTAACCCTGATGTCCTCCATGTGGACTTCTTTGATCCCTCATCTCGTGGGCGCAACCTAGACCTAGCTCCTGCCTCACCTTCATCACTGGCCCATGAGCTGCAAGGCGGTGACACGACTTCCTGGGCAATGCCGGAAAACTATGACTACCTTACACCCTATGATGATGGTGTCTCCCCCACTGCTGATGAGTACACCTACAGCACCACAACTGATGCCTATGAGACTGACGAAGATCTCCGACTGGCCGCTGGGTCTCCTGCTCGCTCCAAGCCCAGGATTCCAGGGTCTGGTTCCTTCGTCCCTGGGGTGTCATTTCCTGGTATGGGAGCTCCTGTACCAAATGTCCCTGTGGCGGCACCTCCAGCTGCCTTACCGAACGGATGCCGTGCAGGTTACCAGATGATAAACGGAAGTTGCCGCTCGCAATGTGACATGCTGCCAAACTATTGCTTCAATGGAGGACAGTGTTACCAGCTGGATGGTGTGGAGGTTTTCTGCAGGTATGGTGCACCATGCTTATTCAGCACGAACATATACTGTCCTCTCCATACCTAAAACAGGCCCAATCCCCTCAGCAGGTCTGGCCAGTATGCTCTACTCTGAAAAAATATCACCCATTCATTACAGCTCAGTAGAACTCTCATACATATAGTGCTGAAAGCAATGTTTTCCATTGATTGCAGAACTGGCTGGCATTATGGCTATAGAGCCATCAGAACTTTGCAGCTTGATCATTTAACTTTGCCATTTTCTTCAGTTCCAGTAGTAATGAAGTTGACTGTCATAGTGCACCAAGAAAAGCTTTTTGGAGAGCTGTCAGAAAAACTCAGAAACCTCAAAAGAGTCACAAGGCATACATCTTACTCCAGTTTACCAGCTGTAATGTTCAGACATGTGTGTATACACTATATGGGCAGAAGTATTGGGCCACCTACACATTACACCTACAGGCACTTTCATGACATCCCATTCAACATCCATCGGCGTTAATATGGACTGGGCAATGTCCTTGAAGATGTAAGGCTTACATGAAGCTGAATGACTACGGCAACCCATGCCATGGCCGATGTTAATGCAAGAGTAAGTTTGCAACCCTGCAGATACTAAGTCAGCAGAGTACTGACAACTTTTATACACTTTCCACCTCAGCCCTAAATGACCCCGCTCTGCAACATTACATGGTCTGCTGCTTGCAGTTCCTAAATTGTTACACTTTGCATTACCACTTACAGTTGATTGTGGAATAGCAAGAAGGGAAAAAATTTCATGAACTGACTATTTGCAGTACCACGCTTGAATTGAATGAGCTCTTCAGAATGACTTATTCTTTCCCAAATGTGTGTAAAGGCCCATTGCTTGACAGAGTGCTTGATTTTATACACATTTGGCAATGAGACTTAATGAAACACCTGAAATCAGTGATTAAATGGTATGGTCCATTATTATTGTCCATATAGTGTAGTACACAAATCCTGAAATTCAAAATGCATGGCCTGTCTGCTGTTGAGATGTTTGTAATTATAGGGAGTGAAACTGAGCAATAACAGCCAAAGGGTTAAGATTGTTGAAAATTGAGCATTTTACAAAATGTTTTAAAAATATAAGCATTGCAGCTGTGTAAAGTTTCAGTAGGGTTGCTCATTTTATTCATAATAAACAGCAAAAATAGTCTGTAGACACCAGTGTGTAAAAAAATAAATAGGAAGAATGAAGGTTCAAGAAACTACTAATTTACAATAGTTTTGTACTTTCTAGTTAGGAACATGTGGAAAAGCTCAGAAACAAAATAGAAACAAATGCATTACATGAAAGTTTTACGAGGAAATGTCTCCTACTTGCCAGGGTTTGATCCTGAGATTTGGTTTCCCTTTGTGAGAGCTGGACTTTACACAGACACTTATAAACAGGCTTTATGAACGCATACACAGAATGCAATGGAACACAAACGCTCACTCAGAAATATCTAATGAACTGTAAAATAGAAATCATCTTATATTTAGGATGGCCATCAGCAATTCTGCACCATTACAATATGACCTGCCTTCCAGGCATCAGCCACAAACTGCAGTAATGACTTTCCTCAGGACTCAGTCCAATAAGGTTGCCGTGGTGATGAATCTAGGTGAAGGTTAAAAGTCAAATGGATTAAGACAATCATTTATGAAAATATAGTGTAAGCTACAGAATAGTTTAAGGTCAATATGAGCGCTGAAAGTCAACAATGAGAGTGCATCTGTGGATCAAAACATCACAATCTTTGAGCTACCCCCGAGTTCACCACACCAGCGTGCCAGGTTCAGGATTACAGCTGCTGCAGATGGGGGAAGGGTGACAAGTTCTTTGTCTGATAGTGTTTCTGACTTAATAATAATAAAGTATCGTAGTAATGCTGTTTTAATACATTGAATGGAATAAGAAGGAATCAATCCCAACTTACTTGTAGGTTCTGCTAAAGAATTGTTACATGTCTGCATTCAAGTAAAAGCAAATTCATTTCATTCTGAATGGGAAAATTTATATGTGTATATATATATATATATATATATATATATATATATATATATATATATATATAGATAGAGAGAGAGAGAGAGAGAGA
>VUQH01038594.1:35997-55193 GCA_015106775.1 Etroplus canarensis | reverse complement strand
TGCTGTGTGTTCAGAGATGCTCTTCTGGATACCTCAGTTGTAATGAAAGGTTATTTGACTTACTGTTACCTTCCTATCAGCTCAAAGCAATCTGGCCATTCTCCTCTGACCTATGGCATCAACAAGCTGGATGTTTATTCTTTTTCTGACCATTCTCTGTAAACCCTGTACATGGTTATGCGGGAAAGTCTCAGTTGATCAGCAGTTTCTGAAACACTCAAACCAGCCCATCTGGCACGAACAGCCATGCCACGTTTAAAGTTATTTAAATCACTATTCGTCCTCATTCCAGTGCTTAGTTTTCAGGCATGTCTACATGCCTAAAAATATTGAACTGCTGCTGTGTGATTTGCTGATTTACATGGAAACCCAGAGGTGGGGAGAACAGCAGTCATACTCCCAGTAGAAAACATGGCATAAACAAAAACAGATATAGCATTGCTTAAGTCAGGCCTAACATGAAGAGGAAAAACTCAGGTGGAAGTTGGTGCAAAGCAGCCTATAGTTGTACAACCATAGACAGGTTAAAGCAACTTTAAGTTTATTGAATTAACTTAAAGGATATACCAATGCGTTCTGTTTCATAACAGTCTATAAACTATGACTGTTTTATTGACAGATTACACAGCACAGCCAGTAATGAGCTGCATTAAACTCCTCGATTTTGAAGTCTTTGATGCCTCATTCCCTCAAAGGTCAGCCTTGTCATGGAAGTTTGCAAAAGGTTAATGATGTGAACTGTAAAAATCAATGTGAACAAGTCCATAGCTGAAATTAAATGATTTTAAAATCTTGTAATTTTTCTGGTGTACCATTTCTCTATGTATTCATATATTTAAAAAAACAAAAATAACTGTAAAAACTGTTCAAAGAGATCCTGGGATTTGTAGGCAGTACTAACTAAATGAGAAATTGATAAAACAGGTTGAAGGAAAACGGCTGCACCAAACCTCTCATTTGACCAACCACAGCAGATTGATGATCTCTGACAGTGTCTGATCAGTGGCTGATTTTACAAACATTTTCCCTTAATTATGAAATGAATAAACCAACCAATCACTGAGGACAGACTTCCAATTAGTGAACAGCTGCACTTATTGCCATGCAAATTTATGCGCAATGGTGAGCAGCCTCGTGACTGGAGCTGGAAATATTAGTGTGTCAGTGCTCTTTTTCACATTCACCCAAATGCACAAAAACTCCAGACACACCTCTGCGTGAACTTCAACAAAAATGTAAGATTCTGCCTTTGAAAGCATCCAGACATCCCAGATTTACCTGTATTAAAGTAGCAAGGTCAGGGATTCCTGTCCTCAAGTAACTTTATCTAAGTTGAACACATCATCTCATTACTGTGGAGCTGATGACTTTTATCCATATGGTCCCAACTCTATACTTAGCTGCCCTTTGACTCACTCCATTGAAATAACAGACATGTAGCTGCAACTATATTGAAGGATTTTATTCTTTAATTTCACTGACCATTCAGTAGAGAAAATGTACTGTGTGGTGGTATCCTATGAGTAAAAAACCAATATCTTTGAGGAGATGACTGATTTGATGTTCTGTTTGAATGATTTTGCAGCAACATTTACTTAGCAAAAAAACATACCTCCAGTCACTAGATACCAGCAATGCCATAAGCTGTTAGTATTATGAAGATATGAACATGCCAAACGTACACATCTGCCACTTTTTTATATGCGCCTTGCTACTGCTGGGTTAGACCACTTTGCCTTCAGCGCTGCCCTAATTCTTTGTAGCATAGATTCAGGAAAGTGCTCAAAACATTCCTCAGAGAATTTTGTCCATACTGACATGATAGCATCACACAGTTGCTGCACATTTGTTGGCTGCACATTCATGGTGTGAGTCCTGTTCTGCCACATCTCAAAGGTGATCTTTTAGATCGAGATCAAAAAGAGGTTGACTAAGAGGTAACTGGAGGCCATTTAAGTACAGTGAACTCATGTCCATGAAATCAGTTTGTGATGAGTTATCAGAATCAGAATGTTTTATTAATCACGGGGGGGAATGCGTTATCCTGTTGGAAGCAGCCATCAGATGATGGGTAAACTGTGGTCATAGAGGGATGGGCATGGTCAACAATAATATACAGGCTGTGGTGTTGAAATTATGCTCAGTTGATACTAATGAGCCCAAAGTGTGCCAAGAAAGTTTCCCCCACATGATTACGCTACAACCACTGTGCTGAACTGTTGATACAAGGTCGAATGGATCCATGCTTTCATGTTTTTGCTCTAAATTCTGACCCTTCCATTTGAATATTGCAGCAGAAATCAAGGCTCATGAAACCAGGCAACAAAGTTGGTGAGTCTGTGCAAACTGGAGCCTCATTTTTCTGTTCTTAGCTGACAGGCATGGCGCCCAGCATGGTCTTCAGCTGCTGTAGTCCGTCTGCTTCAAGATTTGATGCGTTTTGCATTTAGAGATGTTCTTCTGCTTATCTTGGATATAGAGAATGATTATTTGAGTTAGTGTTGCTTTCATATCAGCTCAAATCAGTCTGGGTAGTCTCCTCTGACCTCTGGCATCAACAAGGCTTACAGTCACTGCTAAATGTTGCTTAGCAATCTGGCTGGAATAGCTGTTGAGTGGTCAGTCATCTTCATTTTTAGCACCTACCAATTTAAATAGTTGTTAGACATTTGCCATGACTGTCAACAATATGCCTCTTATGTGGAGAATTTCACATTATGTAAAAGTGGGTAGTGCAAAACAACTATAAACATTGATTGCACTCTCTCTTTTAGATGCGCTTATTGTGCTCAGCCCATAAAGGTCAGCTTTGTCTATGAGATTTGCGCTTGTGTAACAATGGAAATTTGCATGTAAAAGTTCATCAAATTTGATCTTAACATGAAAAAACATCAGCATAAATTTTTGGTCACACAGCAGAGCTACAAACACATTTCCATAGATACAGCAGTTATGGGTGTGTGCACAAGGACATGTTCTACACATGTAGACAGGAAGAGATGTTCACTGTGTCTGGCTTTACAAGATAAAAGGAGAACGAGTAATATGGAATAAAAGACAAACATCATGGCATACATACTGCGCATACTGCAACCCACAGGTTTAAGTTTAAGCACACACGCACTCACATTTTGGACTGCACTTGGACGTCCGCGGAGGGCTCCATACAAACTCTCACAGACATGAGCAGATGGTGAAATTTAGAACCTCAAGGACACACAGGCATTGAATCAGCCTTCAAACTTTATTTCAAAATGAGCACTTCTGCTGAAAGCTGCAACTGATTTTGCTTGAAAATTTCCCATTTTTAAGCGCTAACGTGACCAGCCCATGAGAGACATTTATTATTGTCAGCTTCAAAACACATACTGTCAATTTGGCTCTCATAGGATCACAGCATAGATTCAATCCAAAATACTTCCATCCACTTTTAGTGTAGTAATTTTCAAATCAGTAAAAACTAAAATCCTAAAAAAAAGGCATTAGCTGATGACTGAACAGGACTCAGAAATAATCTTCTCTGTTGCATCGAATCAACAGATTACAAATATCATTGACTAATAGGGAAGTGGCGCAATGCTCACTCAGCGATGCTGAAAAATTCTTGCTAAGCGGACATCATGATCCAGATATTTAGGGCAGATTTTGGGCTTCAGTCAGCAGATAGTAGCACTGATGAACCTCCTGAGAGTGAGTCAGACGAGGGCTGGAGAGATACTGAGAGGCGTTTGACTGCTGGGCAAAAGCTCAATATGGGTCAATGGAGCGCTGGCACAGATGAGGACCAATATGTTCCTCTGTGTATTTGTGTGTGTGGCATGATTGTGTGTCTGATTACACATGTGACTGAGTTTGCGTGTGCATGTCTAATTGTGGGTATGTGTGTGCGCGTGTGTGGCGTATATTTCTGTGTGTGTGCTGGTGCGTGCAGCTGGACTGAAGCTGCTTCATACATCAGGCCAATTCAATTACAGGGGGATGAATGTTTGGACCTTTAGCCCTCTGCAGTAAAACACAGGACCCTTTGAAGTGGTGTTTACTGACCTCAGGCCTGCCCATCGTACGTCTCTTTTACAGACAGAATTACATATCTGCAGAGATGGGAAGCTCAACATTTTCAGTGTCAATTATTACAGCTTACTAATAACTACTTAATAACTTTTCAGGAGTATAGAAATGTATAATTAAATCACTCCACTTTCTGGCAGCAAGAGGGTTCCTGGTTCAAACCTCTTTGTGGAGTTTGTTTGTTCTTCCTGTGGTTGCGTGGGTTTCCTCCGGCTTCCTCCTATGGCCCAAAGACATGTATGTTAGGGTGATTGGTGATTCTAAATTCATCATAGGTGTGAATGTTGGTATGTATGGTTGCCTGTCTTTCTGCTTTGGCTTTGTGATGGACAAGTAAATTGTAAATTGAATTGAATTTAAAATTAAAGCGACAAAACTTTCACATTATTCAAAGAACTTTGCTCATTTGCCACAAACTATGTAGTTGCATGTGTATGAAACACAAACAGGTAGCATCCTGGTGAAGTGGTTAGCACCATCACCTCACAGCAAGGGGGTCTGGGTTTGAGTTGGCCAATTTGGGCCCTTTTATGCAGAGTTTCCATGTTCTCCCTATGGGTTCTCTCCAGGTATTCTGGCTTCCTCCCACAGTTCCAGTATGGAAAAGGGGTTAGGCCAATTGGAGGCACCATAGGTGCAAACAGTTGATTATCTCTTTGTGATCTATTCAGAATGTATCTCACCTTTTGCCCTATGACAGCAGGGATAGGCTCCAGCTACCCCCATGACCCTGAACTGGATAAACAGAAGAAAATGGATGGATGAAACAGACTTAACAACGGTAGATGAGCAATGCTCATCTTACAGATCACCCAGTAGTAGTAGATTATGTTAAAATGGGCAGTCTATTGATTTTATCCATTAAAGGGGATGTCACAGCCTTTGAAAACATTGGCTTTTTTCTAAATATACCAAAATACTGTTCTGTTTCTCATCACTATTTCATGTTAACATTCCTAAATGAAATGTCTAGAACTTGGCCAGCATTGCTTCTGCCTTAAATCTGACCCTATTTGGCCTTGACTTTTGAACCCACAGTCTCATAAATATCATGAGACGCTCCATCCATCATAGGTATTAACCACAGAAACTTTGGTAAAGGTCCAGCAAGCAAGTCAGCTTGTGTAGTGGCAAGAAGTTTTGTGACAGACAGATGGACAGACAACCAGAAAACATAATGCCTCTGCAGTAGAAGCATAAAAATCATTAGCAGTCCCTAGTTGCTGAGTGTCCTGTTCCTGATCTCTTTCTAGTTTTTCTGCTGCATGCTAAATAATGCAGTAATGTGTGGCACAGGCAATGTGTGTCAGATTGAAGAAAATAACTTCCATTTGCAAAAGTTACAATAGCTCTTCTAAGTTGTTCTTGAAGACTGTGTTGAGTGAATTGATAATGATCTTTTTGTGTTTTCATTTACATGACTCATCCCTTCATTGAATTTCACTCATTATGCAACAACAAATGAAAAGCAGGGCTATGAACAGCTGAAAAGCCTTCAGCATTTTAAAACAGGTTTAAACAGCATACATCTAATGTTCAAGATGATGCGATAATGGAAATAAGAAAAACTTTAAATAAAAATGTGTAATGAAAAGACTGTCTCTTTTGAATAATGATTTCAAAACTTTTAAGCTATTTTTATTATTATTATTATTATTATTATTATTTAAGCTGTTATTGACAGTCAGGATACTCCAAGCCTCTGCTACTTTTACTTTGCTTATTCTTACTGGCTTTGAAATGATCCTAGAGCAACCATTTGAACATGAGGCACATTTATACATTCAGATTCAAGATGAAAAAGAAGAATTCAAAATCAGTATAAAGATGCAAACAGACAAACACTCACTGACAACTTCATTAGCTAGTATAGTGTTAGATGCGTTTTTGCCTTCAGGACTGCCTAAATTCTGTGTGGCATACATAGATTCAACAAGATGCTGGAAACATTCCTCACAACTTTTGACGGCGTCAAAAGTTGTGAGGAATGAAGTACACTGAAGATCAGTACACTGGTCACAAAAGGAATGGAAATGGTCGGCAACAATATTCAGGCATTTAAACAATGCTCAGTTGGTACTAAGGGGCCCAGAGTGTGCCAAGGAAAATATCTGCCACACATTTACAACACCAGCAGCAGCCTGAACTTTTGATATAGGGCAGGATGGAATCATGCTTTCATGTTGTTTGCACTGAATTCTGACCCTACCATTTAAATGCAACAGCAGGAATTGAGACTCATCAGACAAGGCAATGTTTTTCCAGTCTTCTGTTTTCCATTTTTGGTTAGCCCAGCCTCACTTCCTGTTCTTACCTGTCATCCACTGTGCTCTTCTGTTGCTTCGGCCCATCTACGGCAAGGTTTGACACATTATACATTCAGAGAGGCTCTTCTGCATACCCTGGTTGTAACAAGTGATTATAATAGTTAATGTTTCCTTCCTGTCAGCTCAAAGCAGTCTGGCGGCTCTCCTCTTACATCTGGCATCAACAAAGCATTTTTGTCCAGAGAGAACTATGGCTCACTGGATATTTTCTGCTTTTGGACAATTCCCTATAAACCCTGGGAGATGGCTGTGATGCCACGTTCAGAGTCACTTAAAACACTTTTTATTCCTGATTTTGATACTCAGTTTGAACTTCAGCAGGTCAGCCTGACCATGTCTACGTTCCTAAATGCACCGAGTTGCTGTCATGTGATTGACTATGTCAACAAGCAGTTAAGCATATACCTAGTGAATTGGCCAATAAGCATATTTCTGTATTAAATGTTAGTTAAGATAAAAACTCGATCTGAAAAAAAATAATCCTTATCCTTAAAGGGAAGCAGAGAAATCTGAGAGACAGTAAGAAGTGGAGTTTCTGAGAAGTTTGTTCAGCTGGAGAAGGAACTGTCACAGAGACACACTCACTGATTTTGTCTTTAGCAATGAGATGCATACAACATGTCAGAACTGTCATTTTCTAAATTCACATTTTCATTAGTCAAATTGATTCAGTTAAAGCAAAATAAATCTTTACTCAATCTTCAGTTTGCGCACGCTTTTGTGACTACTTTCATTTTGTGAGATCTGAACTCTAAACCTCAGTCATTACAAAGACACTGCAATGTGATCTCCTATTTTTCAAGATATCTGCGGCATCTCCGGTGCTGGCTTCCCTCGGCTTCCTGACTGATGGGATGTGACAGCGTTACTGTTATAAATCGGCCTCTCCTCTGGAGCTGCAGGACTGAGAGGACCATATTCGGAGAGACAGATGAGAAACCTGAGGGAGGGGAGAACAGGGGTGTGCGTCGGGGAAACAGAAAGAGAGGACAGTGAGAGGGTATTTATGTTCTGTTTGTGGTAGAGAAAGCAGATGAGTGGAAAGATAAATAAAAAGGGAACATCAGGAGAAAAGACAGTGAGAAACTATGAGCAGGAAGTTAAAGGGAGGCAGAAACACAGTGAGAAGTTACCAGAGAAAAAGAGAGGAGGTGTAGGAGAAACTGAGTGAGAGAATGAGTCAGAACCTTATAATGTTTGCCAGTATGGAAACGACTCGGGCGAGCCAGGTCGAATCTACTGGTGTTTGTGTGTCTGTGTGTGTGTGTGTATGTGTGTGTGTGTCTTGCAGCTTGATGTAATTAAGTGAAGCTTTGAGCACCAACAGCAGTTTGTAGTCATTGTAGGTTTCATGATCAGATCATGGAAACACGCAAAAACCCTCTTATATGCACACACAAACCCACACATTCTCTCACACACTGGATTATGGGTGTATTAGGGATCACCTCAGAGTCACAGAGCATGGGGTTCGTGGAATCAGGCCAGAGGTCAAACACACAAGAGATTTACGGCTGCCGAGAAGGCCCGGAACACACACAAACATGCATACACACACACACACACACACACACACACACACACACACACTAACGAACACAGCTCGTTTTTGCCAAAAATCTCATCTGACATATTCAGTCATTGGCGAAAAACACACACAAATTTGTATTTGGCTGGGTTCATCTAGCTGCAGGTTAAGTTTTGAATATCAGCTTGTGCATGCACAGAAGTGTGCTCACGCATGCACACACACACACACACACACACACACACATGAAAACAAATCAAATATCTATTTACTTAATCATTTTGTGGACCCTTGCTCTACTGGAGCAATTCAGATTCTATCAAATCTCTCTTTCTCTGTTTTTGTTTGGGCATGCTCTTATTTTGAAAGAGTTGTGGAGAGTAAATCATCTCTACTGCATTTATCAGTTAACAGAATTAATGGCATTATGGTGTTCTGTGATGGAGTGCTTTTCCCTTTTCACAAAATACAACCAGATGCTCATAAATTTTATTAAAATTCCAAATCCGACTTTCCGAAGGATATTTATCTAACCATTTAATGTTATTAGAGTTTTTCAAGATAGTTAAGAGACCTTTTTTGCACTTCCACATTTTTCCAACGAAAATAGGTCAATGACCGGCAGCAGGACTTCTTCTCAGCATAGCCGTCACCTAAAAATAAACAGTTCATCTTCACCAGTTATGTTTTCGCATGTCAACTCATTCTACAGCTTCACTATGTTTATATTTTATAACAGATGTACAACGCATGAACAACTTACCACAATTTACCTAGCTGTAGGCTTTATTTAACTTGGTAATTGTGGACGAACACTACATGGAAAAATTTGCATCCTTTGGCGGATTTGTGGTCTTTAATGGAAGAATTTGATTCCACAATCTTTATCACATGCATGATTGTGAATTTTGATAAGGTAATCAAATTGTCATCAACAATGCTCAATTTTTCTGTCAGTAAAGCTTAAACCAGACAAGTATTGTAAAAAAGTCTATATGGCTAAGGCTTTGAAGTTTAGTCAGAGCTATGATCATAATGACAGCTAAGTAAGCGTGTGTGAAGTTTCAGAGATTAATGAAGTCACTGAGCAGGAGTTGTGTTGGAAATCAGAAACTTGGTTAAAAATAATTGATTTATGATGATTTTAATGTGCATAGACCTCCTGCCTAACATACATTAGCATTTGTCACTGTCCAGTGGTTTACACATTCGCCTAACAAGTAAAAGGTCCCAAGTTTGATTCCAAGTGGAGACATAAGCCTCTCTCACCACGGGGAGTTGTTTCAGGAAGGGCATCAGGTGTAAAACCTCTGCCAAATTGCCGATACGTAGTAATTAACTGTGGTGACCCATTGGGGGAAAATACAAGGGACCAACCAAAGGTAATGTCCCATAATATAGTTGGCGCACTGAAGGACAAGAACGGCGAGGTAATGAAATTAATAAAATATAATTGGGTAACAGCAGGAAATAGCTTTAATTTTACTGAGTAGTAGAAATACATAATAGTGTCTCACATACCCTTGGTTTGCAGTTTGCAAAGTAAAGTGGTTAGGGAATGATAGGCTGTGGACCAATCCACTGTGAGGTACACGAGGGGCAGTCCATCTTTCAAAATGTACACATTTATTATTTTCTTTGTGGGCGGAAATTACAAGGAGATTGGGAGGTTTGACTCCCCTTTTTCTGTGAAAAACAGTTTTGTCCTCCTCAATGCATCAGTGTAAATATAAAACTGTGGAATGGTAAACATTACAAGTAGTTAAAAAACATTGGAAAAATGATAAACGTTGCACTGACATGACAGATTTCAGAAGGGGCCAGTGCTACCCCAGGCTCCATTTTTAGCCTTGTCCCTGGCCACTGGACCTCTAGTGTAAGCTTTCATATTTGCTTTGCCTGAAATTAGGTTTTGTCTGGAATCTTGGAACCACAGCAATTACTACAGGACAGCTATTATGGTAGCTCTTCATCTAAACACTCTTAAGGTTGAGCTCTGTCAAGATGCCTTGAGTTTGGCAACCAAAGGTTCAACCTGTCTAATTTTTTTTCCAACCCAAATTCACTAATTACACTGATCACACTTAAATTATGAATATTTTCACAACACTTTTGCGAAAATAAACTATTGTGGGTTCTATCTTTTCTTTCTACCAATCTTCATGAAGGTCTATTTGTGACTATAAGTGTATTTTGGTATCTGTTCAGCAGCATCCCTATCCGGCTTATGCCCGCTTTATTTCTCATTATTTAAGTGCTTTAAGATAAATCCATGTGTCAGCGTCTTTATGACACCCAGAGCATTTTTTGATCTAATTTACTATATTCCTCTCAGGGCCATAAGCTGAGGAGCTTTCAGTGAACACATCCCCCACATATTTCTTGTAAAAAGTGTGACATGGGACACATCTGCAAATCTGTAATTGGCTTGCAGTTTATAGTGTTGTGTGAGTGCTCTCCAGGGATACAGAGGTTTTATGTAAATAGGTTTTGGTTACAGTCGTATCTGCAGATCTCTCCTGAACGAGTCATTTGCGGCATTAACCAGCCTCAGTTTATATATAATAGCAGGAGGCTGAGCACTTAGAGTCAAACAACTCTGCAGAAAATGATATGTAAATGTGACAAGCAAACAGAAATGTGCTTAATTAGGTGTTTACATTTTGCTTTGCAGATGTTCTGAGCAGGAGGCAAGCATATGTACCAATACATGTGCTTTTTTGCCAAGTTTTACCCTTAGAAAGAGCAAGTTCACCCAATACAAGGTCTGAAAGTATCTAAAATTTATTTCTGAGGTATGAATTTATTGATGTTTTCTAAAAGGAATGCATTGATGACATTGTGATATTTCAAATCCCTCCCTGTTTTCAAAGAAAGGAAGGATTAACTTTTCCTGCCTGGTTGAATGGTCCAGTTTTTACCCCTCTGTGGCTGCTAATAAGGTTATAATAGTTTCATCTGCATAATGGAAGCTGATGTGCTGATATTTTATTTAAGCTGGTTTGTTTTGAATGTACTGCAGAGGATGTGGTGCCTCAGGGAAATCCAGGAGGATAGCTGATGAAAGACAAAAAGCATCTAACCTAAAGTAATACAACAATGCGTGTTATAAATGGAGATGCCCTAGATTGTAATATCAGTATCTTTTTGTTCATTTATCTGTTTCATTTTTTTCAGTCAGTGTCTTAACTTTAATTGTTGAGCTGCCTAGGCCTTTAGACATCATGAACATAGTGCAGCAGAGAGCTTCTGTCTTAATAATTGGTTTTATTTTTCATTGTCACCCATCTGATGAACGCTTGTCTCATGCGCTTAATCGGAAGCACGGCAGAAGAGCCTAACAGTAACTGGCGAAAGGTATAAAGACTTGCAGCTGCAGGGTGTTGTAGCAATTTATTGAGATGATGAGAATTTGGACTAAGTAACCTACCCAGTTGCGTAAATAGGTCTGTTTGTTAATCATAATCTGGTGTTCAGATGGCGAGAAAGCAGAAGCTATAACAGCATTCATGAGAATTTACAAAATGAAGTGGAGGTATTTGGGTATTTTATATTTTGTCAAACTGATAAATATTATCAGCGAATCAAACTGCTGAACTGAGTGACCTGCCAGTTGTAAAGATGGATTCAGCTGGTTTGTTGAACACATTTTCTTACCTCAAAAAAGAGTTTTTCCAAAACAGTGATCCTTTACCAGTTAAAATTTTTGACCCATTATTACAAGATGCATATGTGAGCACAGTGATGTTCTCTGCTCAGCCTTAAAAGATATCTTTATTTATCATAGATACCACTTGATACATGTCTAAACTAGGGTATTTCACTATTGTGCAAAGGTTTTGGGAACTTTATCCATCATTCAATATCGTCAGGGAGGCATCTGGTGGATTTTTAAATCATCCTGGCAAAGACTGCAGTTACAAGGAATTACACGTTACAGGTGTGTTTAATCATGTACTTGGCCGTGCAGTCTGCCTTTAAAAATATTTGTGAAAGAATCAGTCGTTCTAAAGAGCTCACTGAATTCGAGCATGTTGCTGTAGTAGGATGCCACCAGAAAGTCAGGTTAGGAATTTCTTCCCTCCTAGATATTCCAGAATCAACTGTAAGTGGCATTAATGCACAGTGGGAACATTTAAGAACCACAACAACTTGGCCACAAAGTTGCAGAGTGGGGTGGCGAAGTGCTGATGTGCATAGTGCATAAAGCCACCAACACTCTGCTGACTCAGTAACTTTGGAGTTTCGAACCTCCTCTGGCATTTAAATCAGCACTAAAACTGCATGCCAGGAGCTTCATGACATGGGTTTCTTTGGCTGAGCAGCTGCATGCAAGCCTTACATCATTAAGCACAACGCCAAGAGTCAGATGGAATGGTGTGAAGGGCACTACCACTGGAGTACTGTGGAAATACTTGATGAATGCCAGGATAACATTACCTGCCTCACTGCACTGTGCAAACTAAAACATTTGGTGGAGGGGGGATAATGCTGTGGGTTTTTTTTTTCGTGGGGTTGGCCTGGGCCCCTTAGATCTAGTGAAGGAAAATCTTAAAGCATCAGCTTAAGATTAGATTTTTCTATTCTTTCAATTTTGCAGGAACATTTTAGAGAAGTCCCCTTTCTGTTGCAGCATGATTATGTCCCACTGCACATAAAAAGGTCCATAAAGGCACGGTGGGATGAGTTTGGTGTAGAAGAACTTGAGTGGCCCGTGCAGAACTTTGACCGCTACCCCATCCAACACCTTTTGGATGAACTAGAACAAAGATAGCAAACTAGGCCCTCATCAGTGTCCAACCTCACAAATGATCTTCTGGATAAATGGGCAAAAATTCCCATGGATACACTCCAAAATTGTTAGACAGTCTTCCCAGAAGAGTGGAAGCTGTTATAGCTGCAAAGGGGGAGCAACTCCATATTAATTCCTGTGGATTTAATTGTCATAAAAGCTCCTGGACATTTAATGTGTAGGTAGCCCAATACCGTTGTCCATATAGTTAACTTCAGCAATTGAAAAGAATAAGAAATCACAGCCACAAATCCAGAGCTGTGGCAAGTTATCTGCATGGAGTCTTCATGTCAATTACATTGAAAAACTCACAACTGGCGCTATTTTAAAATCAAAGGATCTTCACTTTAAGCATTGATTGGATTGAGGTGTTTCTGTATGTGGAGGGTAAAATATTACAGTGCATGGTGATGAGAGGAGATGAATTCACATAGTATTTTTCAGTAACTCGTTCGAACCCATTCAGACATCTGTTGCTTGTTAAAACAAAACAAAGAAATCATAAGCTTTTACTATGTCTTCATCAAATTTCTAATCTGATGAGATTAAATTCTGTGTCCACAGTGTTCCCTCGCCCTTTCTTTCAGCATTTTTAAAACCAGTTCCAGTTTTATAATCCTGCCCTCAGCCTGACCCATGGTTTCCCTTCCCCTCCCAAAGCCCTTAGTAAAATGAGAAAGTTTCCTTTTATTCAAAAAAGAAACTCAAAGTTTTGTTTCAGAGTCAGTATCAAAGTATGTGTTTTTTAGTTTTCAGAGGCAACATGCTGTACCCTCTCCTGTCCTTTAATCCTCAAATTCACCTCTGTGAGTGACTCAGTTTTTCCTTCCTTCTCACTCTGGGTTTATTGCATCAGAAACTATGTTTTGCTTCAAGGGAAAAACAGTACTGTTTTCATGCAAATCTGGGACTTTTACTAAAATATTCAGGAAACATCCAGCTTTACCCTCCCCTGTCATTCTAGAAAAGCTCTTTTAGATAAGACTTGTTTGATTGTTTTTCCCTCTAACCTTCCAAAGACCTTAAAATACACGTCTCCCCTCACTGTAACATAAACACTTTCCCTTAAGGTGGGTATTAAACAATAGAAAAAGGGAGAAGGCTGTTCCATCACATAGGATTTGCAGTTCTAAACTCTGAATGTGTTCATCAGAATTCTTCCTGGGTTCACCTGGTTCTACGGTAGCCAAGTCACACTGTACTGCTTAGGGTTTGTATGCCAATATGCAGGCTTTGGCTCTAATCCGACCAGTCCATCAATCTTGAATTGCCCTTGCACACTTCCCTGTCTTACTCTGGCTTTTTCTCACTACCCCCCTGTCTCCTCCATTCTCACCTTCCATTACTCCTCATGAAAGCCAGCAGGGGGTCTTATTAGCTATTCTGCTCTATTGTTATCCTTTGCAAGTTAAATAAAGACTCTCTTTCTTTTTCTGTCTGCCTTGCTCAGCTCAGCGGGCCAGCCTAATCAGGTAAATATTGGGAGGATTTGTTAGCTCTTTGTAATGTGGCTTAAGCTGCCCCAAGTCTAATTCTGATGTATTTCTCCCGGGCTACAATGTCGCTTTAAATGTGGCTGTGGTGAGCCACGGCAAGGGAGATAATGATGGGTTAGGGAGGGAAAAAAACTGCACTGTGGGACACAATGGGAAAGCCTGTGGGATGTGTGGGAAGTTTTATTGGAGGAAGGACTGGGAATGAGGGAGGCTGGCCGTCACTTCTCAGCCAGAGAGGAGACGGGTGCTTTTGAAAGAGATCTGACAGAAAAAGTTTTTTGTCCCTGATGAGGAGACTTTTCCAGGTTGATTTCTTCTCTTTGCAGCTGCTCAGGACAAGACACTTTTGGAGGAGGAAATCCAATCCTGAAGATTGTCTTCGAGATTTAGCCAAGAGCTATTTCCTCCTGTGTCAGCTTGTTAAGATGTGTTCCAACACTCTTAATGGATAAAGCTGGAGTCATTCTCGATGTCAACAAATCCCACAAAAATAACAGAATTAGCTGTTAGTTCAGGTCTCAATAGTTTTTTGACTTCTCTACCTTCTGTGGCTCCCAATTACAAGCTAACTGATCCCATGTGAAATCAAACTTAAAAACAGGCTGTCATTCAATACTTAATTAATAGTCATTTGATTCTTTGCAGCCTTTGTAGCATGGATTTTTCAAAGAACTTAGACATTTTAAGCATAGTTACTCCCATTTGAAATGTTGAAAATAAAAATCAGAGAATGGTAAGAAATCTTTTTCATGATAGATAATCCCTCCATCCCTCCATCCTCTGCCACTTATCTGGATCCATGTCACAGGAGCAGCAGTCTAAGCAGAGACACCCAACAATGTCTTCCAAGGCATTCCCAAGCCAGCCAAGAGATGTAATCTCTCATACATGTTCTAGGTCTGCACTGGGGCCTTCTTGTCATTTTCAAGTGGTCACGAATGATATTTTTCCAGGCTTTCTGAAGGTCTTTCAAAGTTTTTCTTTGGACATTGACTGATTTTCACTCATTTTCAGTCCAGTTGCACCACTATAGTGTGCAGTGTGTCCTTAAGAAAATTAAAGAAGCTGGACAAATGGAGGATAAAACACAAAATAATTTTCAGTATGTAAATTAGTTATCTTTATTGTTACTTTCCTATTTCAGTGTGCACTTTGTTTTTATTGGCCTAGTTTTATTATCTATTGTCTTATCTGTTTTAACCAGTGTTCCCTGTAGTGTATTGATTTGCACATTTGCCTTACAAGCGAAAGATCCCTGGTTTGATTCCAGGTGGGGACACAAATCAGTGTCAGGGTTGCGTCAGGAAGGTCATCCGGTGTAAAACATCTGCCAAATTGTCAACGAGGATTAATCCACTGTGGTGACCCCTTGGTGGAGAATACAAGGGAGCAGCCAAAATGTAGTCTTATTTTGGCCATGTGACGTGACTCTAAGCTCTGCACAAGAATTCCTGTGTGCCCAGATTGAGTGTATGGGTACAAATGGCAAATAAATATCTTCAATCTTGAATCTGAGTCCTTTAAAATAAGAAAAAAAAAAATCAGCAAAGACCTGAAAAAGGACCTGAGAGATGCATTTGGCCCTTCAGCTGATCCATCTATTGTTCGCAGAAGCCTCATTAGATGGAAGGGTGGCTGTCAATAAGGCATTCTTAAGGAAGAGAAACAGAGTGAAAAGGCTGAGGTATGCCAGATTAAACAGAACTGGACTGAAATTTAGTGTCAACAGGTCTTTATGGAGTGATTAATCCAAATTTTACATTTTTGGTTCAAATTGTCATCAGTATGTACAGTGGATATCTGGACAGAGGAACAACAGTGAGTGGCTACAGCCATCTGTAAAATATGTTTGAGGCTCTGTCATGGTTTGGGGCTGCATTTCAGCCAGTGATGTTGGGGATCTTGTCAAAATTGATGGAATTATGAATGCAGAAAAGTAATATCAGATTTTGATCCACCATGAAATACCAGCAGCTGATTAGCTTCATTTATCAGAATGACAATGATCCCAAACACACTGCCTGCACAGTTAAAGCCTACCTGGATACAAAAACACATAATGAAACCTTATCAGTCATTGATTGGCCAGACCAGAGCCTGACCCTCAACAATATTAAAGCAGTGTGGGTTCATCTTGACAGGGAATGGAACAAAAGGCAGCACGCATCCAAAGAAGAGCTTTGGAATGTCCTTCAAAAAACCTGGAGAGTTATTCCTGAAGACCACTTAAAGAAATTACAAGAGAGTCTAAGAGAGTTCAGGCTATGTTGAAGAATAAAGGTGGTCATGCCAAATATTGACTTTCAAGATCATTTAGAATTGTGCAAACTCTGATTTTACCTCCTGCACTGTATTTCAATTTATGTTTGCATATGTTTCAATAAATCATTGCACCTATTTCCCATTTTCCTAGCAAAATATAAAGAAATGAGGGGTGGCTCAAGACTTTAACACTACAGTAAACTTTAATTTTTGTCAAAAATTAGATGCTCATGGTATTTTGGCCTTACAAGAATAAGAAGTATCAGACTTTGGATATACACTCCATACAGGTCAAGTCGCTGCTGACTGTGGTTTGCTTATTTTACAAGTATAACAAGATTACAACATTTCATTTGGACTGCTGTGTTCACTCCTAATGTCAAAAAAAGATTACATATATATGTAGTTGCACAAACTGAAAGGAGAGACATAATTCAGCTGGAGGCTCTCGACAAAGTGCAGGAGGGAGGAGGAGGAGACAAGAGAGATGAGAGGGGGAAGATGAGGAGAGAGAGCTGCTGAACAAGAAAAGAAATCTTCAAGAAGACAAGCAGCAGGAGCAAAGGAGCAGGAGGGGAAGGGAGGGAAAATAAATGGGAAACTGGCCACTAACACAGAATGGTGTCCCTCTGGACCACTCAACGCAGATGCATGTGTCTGATGGCATGTCAGCCTCACGTCTGCTCTGTTTGCTGCTCAGCTGGGTTGCCATGGCGACTACCTTGCTCGCCTTTTTCCTTTATGCATCTCTTCTTTCCATCCCTCCACCACCCACACCCTCCCTCTATCTAACTTACATAAACCTCTTATTTGTATGAATGTAGAAACTCTCTGAGATTGAAAGCAGTGAATTCTACATAAAATGTTGCGTCAGAATTCATCGCTTCTCTTTCTCACGTATATGCCTGAATTCAAAATATCTACTGGCGCTTTGCCAGCATTTCCTTCAGCTGCTAAAATAAAAGCTTCAAGGATTCAGGAAGGATACAGGAAGTCTGCCCATGAAAGAACCCTCATTAGCATGTAGAAAGCTTAGTCAGAGGGTCTGTATACCACCAGCACCTCCAGTCCCTTTACCCCCACCCCCCTCTGTTTGCATGTGACTATAGATGTAAATGTATAGTAGGTGACAAGGAAGGTGGAGAGAATGCAGTTATTGTGTTATCATTGGTTAGGATGTTTTTCCACTTAAAAGTGTTCACTCTCTTTAGTAATGTGATTACACCAGAGCAAAGTACATGTTCAGTTTGAAATGTGTTTCTGCTCAGTGTAAATAGAAAAAAAATTGTACCTGGGTTGCTCAGCCCTTAAGACTCAATAAAATTTGGTTAAAAAAATTCAGTTGCACTTAGCCACCACTGTAGATTGATTTTTACATACAGCTACACTACATGGACAAAGGTATTAGGCCACCTACACACATCCCATTCTAAATCCATAGGCATCCCTTTGCAGCTATAAAAATTATGCTCTTCTGGGAAGGCTTTCTACAAGATTTTGGCGTGTTTATGTGGGATTTTTTTCCCCCATTCATCCAGAGGAGCATTTGTGAGGTCAGACAGTAATGTTGCCTAACTCTCAAACTCTATTCTCGTTCATCCCAAAGGCTGGGGTTGCGGTCAGGGCTCTGTGTAGGTCAGTCAAGTTCTTCCACACCAAACTCATCCAATCATACCTTCATGGACCTTGCTTTGTGCATTGCTAGAAAAGAAAAGGGCCTGCCCCAAACTGTTTCCGCAAAGTTGGAAGCATAGAATTCTCTGAAATGTCATTGTAAGCTAAGGGATTAAGACTCCCCCACACAGGTGTAAAGTTCTCCTGGTGTTCAGTCCAGTGAGTTTAGTGGTGGCATGCTCTACACCACTCCATCCAATGCTTGACATTGTGCTTAGTAATGTTAGGCTTGCATGCAGCTGCTTGGCCATGAAGCTCCCTGTGTACAGTTTTTATGCTGATATTTATGCCAGAGGAGGTCTGGAACTCTGCACTTACTGAGTCTGCAGAGTGATGGGGACATTTACACACTCATCATGCGGTGACCCTGCTCTGTCTCTTTGTGTGGTTGAATTGCTGTGGTTCCTAAACCTTTGCACTTTGCAAAAATAACACTTAAAGTTGACTGTAGAACAGGGGAGAAATTCCACACACTGACTTGTTGGAATGGTGGCATCCTATTGCAATACCACACTTAAATTCAGTAAGCTCTTTAGAACAACTCGTTCTCTCAACAGTATTTATAAAGACAGACTGTATGGCCGGGTGCTTGATTTTATATAACTGTAACAATGGAACTGAATGAAGTGATGTGGTCCAAGACTTTTGTCCATGAACCATAGCCTGTAAGTCCAGGATTAGTGATTCACTTTTAGTGCTCATCAGGGTTGGTCACTTGTTAATAGTACTTTTTTCTTGCAGTTTCCCCTGCAACCTTATTATTTGCAATGTCAGAGAGAACAAGCACCATTTTGTCATAGAAGGTTGTGCGCTAGTGAAAAAAAAGACATTTTATATTAGTTTACAAATCATACTATGTGTAATAAAAAAGGAAACTTTGTGTCCATGTACTTATAGTAGAACATGTCTCCAAAAGTTATCATGGTAATATGCCTTGTATGGCCTGATTGAATACCGAATTGAATACTGACTGAAGTTATATCGTGACTTTTCCTAAATCCACACAATAAGATTACATGATTTTTATAATAAGTGATGTCTGTGCAAGT
>VUQH01038594.1:21412-35977 GCA_015106775.1 Etroplus canarensis | reverse complement strand
AGTCAGTTATCCAAGTTGATTGGCTCTCTCTGATACTGTAGAGTCTTCATCTTACGGTGTTAAGTGCCTTGAGGTCATTTTTGTGGTGACTTGGTGCTATATGAATAGAATAGAACTGAACTAAACTGACTTGGTTCTGATGAAAATGCTTTTTCAATCATCCTCTGGCTACTCTCGCTTCTAAAGGCCACCACTGGCTCAAGTTGCACATTGAGGACCCTGGGTTTAGAGACATGTTTTTAAAATTTACAAAGCCAGATTGGCTCAACTTAGATAAGTACCCTATGGCTCATCTTATTGACATTAGTTATATCAGTCTCTTCATTTAACTTTTGAAAGGAAAACCACTAGGCACTTTAAGATGCTTTCTTGTATTTCCTCAAGGGGTGACTACAGCAGATCTGCTCCAGTAATTTGACAGATGCCCTTCCTGACACAACCCTTCATGATGGGAGGGGCTTGCGTCCCCATCTGGAATCAAACCAGAGATCTTTCACTTGTAAGGCAAATGTGTAAACTGCTACACTACACCACACTAGATACAACTCTTTGTAGGAAACCAGACGGGCAAAATGAAACTCTTTCAAAGTTGAACTTATAAGCATCAGTCCTTTATAGTTCTAGAACCAAGAATAAACCCTAACTGAGGCATTTTACTGATAGTTTGTTTGCATATACAACACTATATTTTTACACTATTGGCATTGAGGCAGCATCTCTCTCTGCAGCGTCACTGTTCTCATTAAGCGGTGAAATAGTTTTGCCATTTTACCCACCGAACAGTCTGTAGACAAAGCCATCTGCCCCTGTCGTTTAGGTCCCCAGGCGGACACCGTACTCTGCCAAATGGCTATGAAGGGAGTCTGGGACTCGGATGGCAGCTGTGTGTGTTTTTTAGTGTGTTTCCACACATGTACTCATAATATACATCCACACATGGCTGTCCATATGTGTTGTGCTGGATGTTATGAACGCTAATAACATTTCTGACTGTGGATGTGTGTGTTTTTGTGTGAGAGTGAGTGTGTTTATAAAAGAAATCACCTCAGACGAGCTTTTTTTCTCTATTTTCAGACACTCATTGTGATGACATAATATTTTTTTCAATAAAGGGCTGTCCAAAACCTGCCAGCGACAAAGGCTCCTCTGGTTGATGACTTCACACAAGTCACAATTTATGTAACACGCATCATGTTGTGGGACATTTCAAGGCTTTTTAATCTACATTTAAAGAGCTTTTTGAATTTGATTATCTTTAATCAGAAACAAAGGGAAAATCATGAGCATTTATAAACAGACTGAGCACAGAGGCATTGACACCATGTGTGTTTGTTAAATAATGCATAAAAGCCAAATTTCTGAATGATAAGCAAATTGCTAAGACATGACTCTAACTTGCTGACTGTTTTTTCCTCTCTTTAATTTCCTCTCTTTCTGCTTACTGCTCATTTTAATTCACACCTTTCACTGTTCATATTTGTTCTGCCCTGTTTCCTTCCTCCAACCCCCATTTCTCTCTCTGATCCCTCATTGTCTGCCTCAGATGTAACGTCCAGGATTACATCTGGCACAAGGGTGCCCGCTGCGAGTCGGTGGTTACCGAGTTCCAGGTGATGTGCCTGGCCGTGGGCGCCTCGGCTCTGGTGGTCCTTCTGCTCTTCATGATCATCGTCTGCTTTGCCAAGAAGCTCCACGTGCTCAAGACGGAGAATAAGAAGTTGCGCAAGCGCAGGTGAGGAGACATCACAAGTCTGAAAAAGTTTTCCACATTTTTTGTCATCATTTTCACTTTATGGTTGAGAATAACTGCAACAAAAGTTTGGTACTATTCTTGTGAGTATGATAAACAGGAAACTATACTCAGCAATCATTGTTGTGACAGTGAAAGCATTTTTTTAGACAAAAAAGGGTTAGGTTTCAACAGCAAAAACTGCATGGTGGTCTCTTACAATCCAGGAAATTATGATGATCACAATGAAAAAGAAATTGCATGTCTTTTTTTTAAACTACATACAATCACTGAGTACTTCATTAGATACGCATTGCCAGTAACAGTTTAGACCCCTTTTGCCTTCAGAAGTGCCTTAATTCCTCATGATTTCACAAAGTGCTGGAAACATTCCTCACAGATTTTGGGCCATATTGACATCATACAGTTGCTACAGATTTGTCAGCTGCATATCCATGATGTGAATCTCCAGTTCCACCACATCCCAAGGGTGCTTTATTGGATTGAGATCTGGTGGCTGTGGAGGCCATTTGAGTACAGTGAACTCAGTGTCATGCTCAATACACTAGTTTGAGAGGATCTGAGCTTTGTGACATGGTGTGTAATCCTGCTGGAAGCAGCCATCAGGAGACAGTATGCTGTGGTCATAAAGGGATGGACATGATCAGCAACAATTTTCAAGTAGGCTGTGGCATTTAAACAATGCACAGTTGGCGCAGAGGGGACTAAGTGTGCCCAAAAAATCCCCCACAACATTACACACAACATCCCGAATTTCCCCATTGGGGATCAATAAAGTAATATCTTACCCCATCATCCCCATGCGAAGTAGGATGGATACAAGGCAGGGTAGATCCTTGCTTTCATGTTGTTTATGCCAAATTCTGGCACTACCGCCTAAATATTTCAGTAAAAATCAATATTTCTGAGACCAGGCAATCTTCTATTGTCCAGTTTTGGTGAGCCTGTGCAAACTATAGGCTCAGTTGACAGGTCCTGGTGTGATCTTCTGCAACTGTTGCCCATCTGCTTTAAGGTTTGCTTTTTTGTGCATTCAGAGATGCTCTTCTGCGTACCTTGGTTGTAAGGTGTGATTATTTGAGTTATTGTTGCCTTCCTATCAGCTTGAAGCTGATCAACAAGGCATTTTCAACTGCTGCTCACTGGATATTTTCTCTTTTTTGGACCATTCCCTGAAAACTCCAGAGATGGTTGTGCGCGAAAATCTCAGTAGATCAGCAATTTTTGAAATACTCATATCATCTCATCTGCCCCCAATAGCCACATCACATTCAGAGTGAAATTACCTTCCTTACTCATCCCTATACTCGGTTTGAACTTTAGCAGGTCATTTTACATGCCTAAATGCATTGAGTTGCTGCTATATGATTGGCTGATTAAAAATTTGCATTAATGGGCATTTGAAAAGGTGTACCTAATGAAGTGGCCTGTGTATTTTTGATAGCAAGAGCTTCTAGAGGAAAAGAAAGAAATGAGAGCTTTTTATTCCAACAAGTAAAGGAATTCTGAAGAAGAACTACCCTCTGTCAGAATCTATTTTTTGTGATCTATCCTGCAGGCTCCACACGTGTCCTTCACTTAGTTCATTTCTTGAACTTTAAGAGATCAATCAAAACTGAGGCATTTAGGCTATGTGATGCAGCAGCTTTATTATCAGCTACCCCGCAGACACTGAGGCTCAGCTGCGGTACATTACTCCCTCCATCAATGACTCAACCAGAAAACTGTTTTTTGGTTGGCGCTGCCTTTGGGCCAAACTGCTGCCCCGACTTGTGTTTTATGTTAACTTTAGAGAATGACAGACGCAGACTGGTCGATGCAGTGAGAAAATAAGTCTAGCAGAATGAAAATTTAAAATGTCTGAGCATATGCTCAGGTCCATAAGTATTTGCAGTTTTTGTAATTTTGACACCACCTCAATGGATTTATAATCAAATAATCAAGATGTGATCAAAGTGCAGATTTAAGTCAAGAGGCTCAAGCAAAAGTATTGCCATTTTTATACCTGGTCCCCCATTTTTAGAGGCTCGAAAGTAATGGGAGAAACTAACATAATTTTGAATATAAGTATTGTTTTTGATACTTGGAGGAAAGTCCCTTGCAGTCAATGACTGCTTGAAGGTTAGAACCAATGAGAATCACAGTATGCTGTTTCCACCCTTAAGATGCTCTGCCAGGCCTTTAATGTAGCTGCCTTCAGTTGTTGCTTGTTTCTGGGTTTCTCTGCCTTCAGTTTTGTCTTCAGCAACTAAAAAGCTGCTCTTTTGAGTTTAGCTCAGGCGATTGACTTGACCATTAAAACATATTTCATTTCTTTGACTTGAGAAACTCTTGGGTCGCTTTTGCAGTATGCTTTGAGTCATTATCCACTTGGACTGAGAAGCACTATGCAATCAGTTTTGCAGCATTTGGCTAAATCTGAGAACAGAATATAGCTCTGAATTCATCCTGCTACTTCAACAACTGTCTGCACTTCAGAAACTTGCTGCTTATGCAACCCAGTCTCTTCTCATTCATTTCTCAATTTACATTTTAATTTTAATTAAGAAGCTGGCTGTATTGCAATATTTTAGCATAGATGTATGGAAATGATGATAGATGAGAGGACAAGGGAAAGGAAATCGCTGACAGGTAATAGCATTTGTAAAATATCAGGGGCTCACAGCGCAATAAAAGAAAACCTTTGAGATTTCCAGAAACTTAAAGGAGAAAGCAAGGTGGCATAAGCAACAGCATGGGTCCTTCACAAGAGCAGAGAGAGGCAGGGCTGTAGGAGCTGCTGTTGTGCATTTATTATTTTTCACAACAATAACTTTGCATCTCACAGCTAAGCTTTCAGGAAAGAATGACTCAGAACATTTGAAGCAACAAGGCTCAGGGATGAAGGAGTGAACCTGCTGCTTTTCTGCATCATTATTAGCAGCTGCATGGCTGTAATCATGGCATACAGAGACAGTTTGGTTGGGCTCATAAAGTAAATGAAGAATGGAAAAGTATCTCAAGTGTTCACCACCTTTAATTAATTCAAACAACAAATGAACCAGAGTCATTACACAGCGTAAACGTGGAAGTTACATTATGCCACCTATTAAATTCGAGCACCAGTTCATGTTTCATATGTTGTATTACATTAAATGCGGAGCACTAAGCAGCTGGAGATTGTGTCTTTAGGAATTTTTGCCCAATCATCCAGAAGAGCATTTGTGAGGTCAGACAGTGATTTTGGACAAGAGAGCCTGGCTCACAATCTGATTCTAATTTGTCCCAGAGGTGTTTAGTGGGGCTGAGGTCAGGGATCTGTGTGGGCCAGTCAAGTTCTTCTATACCATATTCATCCAACTTTGCATTATGCATAGGGACACGGTCATGCTGGACCTAAAACAAGACTTCTCCAGACTGTTCTCAAAAAGTTGGAAGCATAGACTTGTAAAAAGTGTCTTGATAGCTGATGCATTATAATTTCTCTTCATCGGATCTAAGGCATCCAGGCCAACCTCAGAAAATCAACCGTGCAGCAGCATCCCTGCTCTACCAAACTTTAAGTGCCAATCCCACATATGTGAAAGTGATTGCAAATTAAGGCAAATCTGATTTGTAGTGAATCCCAAATGTATCGTAAATACTTTGTGACATAATGTTTTGCAAGACTTCGTAAACACCTGTCATATTGACGTAGAAGTCAGGGCGCCAGTTTTGAAATAGTCACAAAGCTGTATCATAACCATTTCTTATCTGTAAAAACTATGCTACCTAGGCCACTCAGCAATGAATTTTTAATTTTATGTTGTGCTGATTCGTAACAACTTTAGTATATGGGGGCGCAGGGCTTTACAGTTGGCACAGTCCAGTCAGGCATTTAACATTCTCCTGACATTCACCAAACCCGGACTTGCCCATCAGACTGCCAGATAGCGAACCGTAATTCTGTTACTCCACAGAACATGTTTCCACTGCTCCAGAGTCCAGTGGCAGTTTGCTTTCAGGCACTCCATCTGACTCTTGGCATTGTGCATTGTGTAATGTTAGGCTTGCATGCAGCTGCTGAGCTTCCAGCATATAGTGCCAGAGGAGATTTTGAACTCTACAGCTGCTAAGTCAGCAGAGCATTGGCAATTTTTACAGAGTATGCGCATCAAGACTCGATGGTCTGGCTCCATAACTTTATTGCTTTGGTTCCTAAATGCTTCCACTTTTCAATAACCACACTTAGCTAATTCTGGAATATCTAAGAGGAAAGCAATTTCATGAACTGACTCATTGTAATGGTGGCATTCGATTACCACGTTTGAATTAAGTGAGCTTTTTCGAATCACCCATTCTTTCATAAATGTTGGTAAAGGCAGACTGCAGAGCTAGGTGTTTGAATTTATACATCTCTGGGACTAAATGAAACACCTGAAATTACTAATGAAGAGGTGTAGCCCAATAATTTTGTCCCTATACATTACAGTGGTGGATATATATGCACCTTCTGCTGCTCCCTTGTATTCTTCCCAAGGGGTTGCCACAGCAGATTAATCCGCGTTGGTAATTTGGCAGAGGTTTTATGTTTGTATTAAACATGGGAATACTTTTTAATGAAAAGTGCTTTGGGTGCTCATTTAGTGTAGGGATAAATTAAAGGATAAATACTAGGCCATTTAACCCCTTAAAGACACTTTCACACACATTTTTTTCTACTCTTGCCTCTCCAAAGAGAGAGAGTGTGCTTCATATGTATATGGAGATGAGCTAAAAGAACCAAACAGAGGAGTTGTGCAAGGGCCGAGTATATGGTAGTATGGAATATTTTAAACTGTGATTCATGCAAAGCTGTAAGCTGCAAGCTGTAAAGAGTCAAAGAACCCAATATGGGACTGAAAATGAGCCAGTCACCTTGATAACAATGTCCATAAATATCACAGCAAAACATTACATCTGTCATAAGACTTTTTAATATTATTCTATTTCCCATTTCTCAGAAAGATGGTAGCTGAAAATGACTTCTGATATTGTACAATATCTTCGCACAAAGTGTCATGTTAAGATTTTCTGTTTTACAGAAGGGGCCATAAAGCAATATGCTATTTTTGGCTACCTGGAAAGGAAGCAGTCTCTATCCAGATGGTTTGAAAGATCTGTAAAGATCAGTGAAATACCTCCAGAACAGTGGAAAGTGATGAGAACAAAATTACCTTTTTCAAGGATCTACACCTTTAGCTTTTTCAGGAAAATCAGATGCTTGGTGATAGTTAAAGACTGGGGCTGGTCATAATCCAGTGTCTGGGACAGAGAACAGCCAAACAGACATAAAGTGAAGAGAAATTAGAAAATAGGGTATAGTAGGAGGGCGAAGAGGAAGGAAAAGGAAAACAAAGAAAAGACAGAGACAAGGACAGTCTGAAGGAATGCAGGAGGAGGAAATACCGTAGGTGGGAGGGGCAGCATGGAGAGCTGATGTGAGCAGCCGGCTGAAACACATATGACAAGATAGATGAGACGGCCAGCGGGAAGAGGAATATCAGAGAAGGTCTTGTTATAGTTTTGGAGCATCACAAGTGTTTTTGATGCATGAAAGCTGTTTTAATGTGAATGAAGCTCCACTGCCTCGCTGCACTGTATGAAGGTTGGACTGTTCAGAATTTGTAACACGTTTTCAGCTTAATATTTTTATGATTAATTGATCAGCCTCATCTTTGAATTACTTTGAAATATTTTGGGACGGTAACTATTTAAGTTCCCCTCAGCTCATGGAGACAAACTGGTTAATTTACAATCGTAAAATCATTAAATCCTGGAGAATTATTACCATTTTTTCTGTCAGTCATTGAATTATTTACTCAGCTCTTCATTGCAGTTGCATTTATGCATATATAGGGAGATTTCCTGCCACCCCTGTCACTTATATACATATATATATATATATATATATGAATTAGGTACCATATCAGTAAACTTTAAGACAGAAGAGTTGTGCTGGATTCCATGTGATTGTTCAGATCTGCTTAATCACATGATCATTTAGCTCAATACTTAGGGTATTCAAAATACTGTATATTTATACACACACACACACACACACACACACACACACACACACACACACACACACACACACGCACACACACAATGCCTGTGAAAATGAATAATACAGGAACTTCGCAGGGCTTTAAAAACCATGTAATACCACAAAACACCATTCATCAGAGTCAGAAATCTTCCAAAACCATTATAATTTGTTCGTATACTGGCACAATATTAAAAATAGATAAAATACTACCTGGCATGGATGTCCTAAAAATCCTTCCTAATGCCCTGCGTGAACTCTTCGGTTCTTCTCAAAGAAATTTAAATTTCCTGAAATAAGGGCCAGTATCTGCAAATTCTGTTAACTTGCAATGGACAGTAAGCATTAGCTGGAGCAACTGGGGATTGGCTTGCCAAGGTCTCCGCCTTGGACTGCAACCTGATCCCTATCATAATAGACCATTATGTCTGCCCTGTGCTTGATATGTCGACAAGATGTCTAGTGTATGGGGCTCATTCTAGCTGAGCCCAGCCTGGCCCAATAGGCTCTGGCCACTTGACACTCACTGACAAACCCCTCCCCTGGACCTGGCTCCAGGGTGGAGCCCCAAAAACCCCAATCCAGGTAACATGACATGTTCCATAAAGTTCCTCTTCATAGAGGTCTTCTGAATCACACTTTGTCCAGTCCCTCACCCTTGACCAGTTTTTCCTGGGAGACCCTTCAATCAGCAAATTTCCCACAACACCACGGGATCTCTAGGATATATAAACCCTTCTACCATGATAAAGCTACAGTTCATGGTGAGATAAGGTGATGAATTCAGTCATTCAGGAGGGGCTCACATTAAAACGAGCTAGCTGAAGTTGCTCAGGCATCTGACCAGGATGTCTCCTGGGTGCCTCCTGTGTGAGGTGAGGCAAGTCCTACTGGGAGAAGGTCCCGGGCCATCACATGGGTGAGATTGTCTCTCAGTTGACTTGGGAATGCCCTCCCTTAGGAGCAGGAGGACTTGGCCTCTTGGAGGGAGACCTAGTCATCTCTGCCTAGACTGCTGCCCCTGTGACCCAGACCTGGATAAGAGGCAGAAGATGGATAGAAATAACAGAATAAGATGTTTGTCTGGCTTGTGCCCTGGACAAGATTAAAAGAAGACTAAACCATTTTTTGCATTATGAAGAGGTAAAGTAATTGTTCTCCATCTTATCATATCAAGAAATATTAGGAAGAACAGCATTATCATCATCAGGACTATTAACCTGATGTCGCCCTGAAGTAGGCAGTTCTGCTTAGGAGTCAGAATTAGACAGAAATTAGTTAATCAGGGGGAGAGGAACAATGACAATGCATTGAAAATTCAGAGGTGTCTCCACAAATTCATTGACATCCATCTGTTTTCTTAACAAGAAATGCCAAAAGCAAAAGCCAAGTAAAAAGTATTTTTCATCCACCAAACCCTGATGTTAAAAACAAACAACATAAAAAGAAATCGTGATTTCAAACTGAATTTTTGCTGTTGCTGCTGATTGCCAGAAAGGTTTAAAAATGTCCATCATATATATCGGACAATAGGTGGAGTCAATAAGCAACCCTGTACTGTAACCACAGAACCCATAAAGAATCCTGAAAAATATATTACGTGAAAAGGAGTGAAGTGAGTGTAAGGAGATAAACAGAATGACAGACAGATTGAAGGGCTGGACTGAATACAGAAAGGAGTGGGTGGGGGTTGTTTCGGCATCGCTTTGCCAGTCCTGGCGTTTCAGTGGCGATCTCCCTAGCAACAGAGCCGTCGTGGATGAGAAGCATCACTGATGCAAATATGAACCCAAGGACCGACTCCTCATCACTAGATCCCACGCTACAGTGCTTATTTTTAGCTCCACTGAGAAGGTTATCTTCTTGCTAGTCATGGTGGACGAGATTATGAACGATGAGGATGATGGCGAGAAGAAAAAGTGGTGCAGTCAGTAGCAGTTGTAAAGCCAGCTAGCAGAAATTAAAAAAGGGGGGGAAAGGGTGATGTCATTGGTACTCTGGATCCAGCTGAAAGTAGGGCAGTCTGAACAGGCAGAGGGGAGGGAGGGAGAAACAGGCAGAGGCGGGGTTGACCTACATACAGCTGTGCGACCTGAGGGGTGTGAGCGGTAGGGTGCAGCATGAAAGAGACAACAGAGCCTCATCAAGTGGTCGACTAAAGAAATCGAAGAGGAGCCAGAAGCAGAAAGAAGAAAAGGAGGTGAAGGGTGACATTTTAGAGTTAAAAAAAAAAAAAAGGGCAGGGTGAAACAGGCAGAGGAGTAAGGAGTGAAAGGGAAACTGCTGCAGGAGAGAAGAGGAAAGAGAAAGTGAAAGAAGAATAAAAGAGGGCGGTTACAGAGAAAGAACTCTCAGCATGACATATCCAGAGGAGAGAGTGTGTGCATCTCACAAGGCTCATGAATACATGAGACTCCCACATGCCCCCATCTGCTGTGGGTAATTGCAGCATCTCTCTGCCGCATTCGAGATCAGACCCAATATCCTGGTCAAAGATGGAGCAGGAAAGAAATAAAGAGAAAGGGAGGGAGGAAGAGATTGATGATATGCTGTGAGGTATTTTAAAATGCTGCTTTATCTATCTATCTGTTACAGAACTGGTTTTTGCATCTCTACTATTTAAATAAGCTATAAAAAAGGTGCTTCAAATCCAGGGCTGGTT
The DNA here is from genome assembly GCA_015106775.1 of Etroplus canarensis. Lineage (NCBI taxonomy): Eukaryota > Metazoa > Chordata > Actinopteri > Cichliformes > Cichlidae > Etroplus > Etroplus canarensis. The sequence goes on along the minus strand of VUQH01038594.1, from coordinate 25,519 downwards.
CCAGCCTGCTATGTTTGGACAGCTAAAGATTCTGGGTGGATAGCTTAGGTCTTTTATAGAGTCATTAGGTGAGACAAAGCCAGGAGGTTAGAGCAGCTGACTAGTAACTCAAGGTTTCTGGTTTGAGTCCCTGTTCCAAAGCTGGCATCGCTTAGATGACCATTTTTGTATATGAGCTTGAACAGAAATAAGCAGACCAAACAGCTTGACTAAACTGATATTTAAAACACTGTTCTAGGAGGCTGAAGAACAGCCGTCACTGTAGCGATCCACATCTGTATGTATTCTGTAAGAGAGTAACAAAGGGAGACTCACTCCAAAACCTCAGAACCAAAGCTATCCGGTGTTTTCATGACTGTCAACATACAGATTACAAATACTTCTATAATTATTGCATTTACAGTTGAGTCAAGCAATATGAAAATAACCAGTGGATAAAGTTAATAGCAAAACTCTCCCATCCTTTAAATGTAAATATAAGTGTGTTTTCAGAGGGAAGTGTTCAACGATGGAGTGCAAGAGCATTTCAGGTTGGGAATTTGCCCCCATTCCAGAACTGTAAATGACTGACTAATGGAAACAGAAAAAGCAGAGTGATCAGAATCATATTAGTTTATTAATCCCAGGGGGAAATTGCATAAGTCACACTATATGGACAAATGTATTTGGCAACCTACAAGATTTTGGAATGTGTCTTTGGGAATTTTTGCCCAGCAATTGTGAGGTCAGACACTGATATTGGACAAGAGGGCCTGGCTCACAACCTTCATTCTAGTCCTTCCCAAATGCGTTCGATGGGGTTGAAGTCAGGCCTCTGCTGGCCAGACATGTTCTTCTACAAGAAACTCATCCCACCATGCCTTTATTGCCACAACATAGTGACAAAGTTGGAAGCACAAAATTGTCCGAAATGTCTTGGTAAGATGAAGGATTAAGCTTTCCCTTTACTGGAACTAAGGGGCCCAGGACAACCCCAGAAAAACAACCTCATAGCATTATCCCTCCTCCAACAAACTCTACAGTTCGCACAATGCAGTGAGGCAGGTAATGTTTTCCTGGTATTTGTCAAACCCAGACTCATTAATCAGACTGTCAGATAGAAAAGCACAAATAATCCAGAATCTACTGGCAGGGTGCTCTTCACCACTCCATTGTGCTTGATGATGTAAGGCTTACATGCAACTGCTCAGAAATAGATAGACATTCATCCCATGAAGCTCCTGGCACACAGAATTTGTGCTGATGTTTATGCTAGAGAAGGTTTAGGTCTCAGAGTCAGCAAAGTTTTGGTGGCTTTAAGGCATTACTTGCCTCAGCACTCAACAACCTCACTCTATAATTTCACATGGTCTGCCACTTTGTGATTGAGTTCCTGTGGTTCCTTCCACATGGAATATCTAGGTGCAAAGATATTTCACCAACTGACTTGTTGCATCAGTGGCATTCTATATCAGTACCATGGTCAAATTCAGTGAGCTCTTAGAACAACCCATTCTTTCACAAATGTTTGTAAAGGCAGACTAGTGTCCCCAGTAGCGTATTGGTTTGTGCATTCGCCTTACAAGCGAAAGGTCCCTGGTTTGATCTGAGGTGGGGACACAAGTCCCTCTCACCATGGAAGGTTGCATCAGGAAGGGCATCTGGTGTAAAACCTCTGCCAAATTACCAATGTGGATTAATCTGCTGTGGCGACCCCTTGGTGGAGAATACAAGGGAGCAGCTGAAAAGGTACATCTTGTAAAGGCAGACTGCATAGCTAGGGTCCTTATTTTATACACTTTTGGCAATGGGACTAAATATAAAACCTGAATTTAATGATTAGAGGATGTAGCCCAATATTTTTGTTCATGTACTGAATATTGACTCATTCACCCAGACCTTCTCCCAGACTGATAATCTGGATATTGTCTCAAAGTTCAAAATGGCTGACAGAACCACTGGACTGGAAGACTAAATACTAGTCAGTGTCCTTCTGAGCAATTAAAGGCACTACTACTCATAACACTAATATGTAGCGGGTAGCTTCAAGTTCCTTACAGCAGCCATTTTTAAGAGCTCCCCATGTGAAGTGGTGCAAACACTAGGGATTGTAACAGCTAGTCCTTTCAATGAATCTGCATAGACTATATAGCAATCTGATGCAACACAAATAAACTCACATTTTCATGCATATTCTTAATTGTATATAAATTAGTATTTATGAGTAGTTAATACTTGTTACTTTCTTTGCATGTTAGGAAAGAAACATTAGCAACAGGTTTATTGATTGGTCAGTTTTTTGACCTCTGTCCTTATCACTGACTAATTTTAACAATCAAGAACATCATGACCGAAACAACTGGATTACAATCCACATTATTATGAAGGAAAGATTAAGATTGTTTATGCAGCATTTATCTATTTCATCAGTCATTATTCCTATAGCTACTGTACGGCCTACCACAACCTCTTTTATTTATGAATCTGTACAAAAATGTCTGTATCCAGAGAAGAATCACATTTGCATTTTATGTGCAGCTTTTTTTTACACTGGCACTGGCAGAAAGAGAACAGAGAGGTCCAAAGTGGGTGATCCACATTCCTGTTTCGGTCTCTCTCTGTCATTACCTTGTTTTTGACATTCCTGTTTCATGAAATATAAATGTGGAAGCTCGGGAATATGGATCAAAGAAGCAGTGGTGTTTTTTTGTGTAGTATGTAGATCACAGCCTATTTAACCATAGATATGAAAGGTTTTGTGAATAAATAGGCAGGAAAAACAGCTGAAGATTTAAAGGTGGCTGCTTCTTGATTTCTTAAAACTGCTCAGAGTAAAGTTTTATAGAGGCAAATTACATCTGATCATAACTTGTATGTGAGAGAAGAGTAAAATCCCTCACACTCAGCATTCATCTAATTTGGCCTCTGAGACCCATCTCTGAGTGGAAGAAAAAGAAAAGGGAACTCCCAGTTTTTGCTGCCTCTCTCCTGAGATCAAAGGAAAGCCTCAGTGTATCTGTGTCACTTTCAAAGAAGTACGCCATATTTTTAGAAGACAGCCCTGTTGAGCAGTTTAAATGAATGACAGAAGCACCAAAACTTAAATCATGCAGGCTTTACTGCATCACTGTGTGTACCAGTGACATAACATACAGTGAAGAGTTATTCCTTTTTAGTGTAAAATGTGAAATTTAAACACTTTACAGGAAAAGAAATTTTTTGAAATTTTGTTAAAAGCAAATCTCCGCACCAGAAAAGAAACAAAGTCCAGTTACTTCAAAATTACGAGGAAAACAGGAAATCTATGAGGCTATACAGGAATGAGATTGGGGTGGAAGGATGGGTCACAAAATGATGCTGCTGCTCATTTCCTGTTTAAAACTGGAATCCAGCATTTCTGTTATTTGAGATCCTTAACTAAGTCATTGTTAATGTAACAATGAACATTAACAAAGTCTATAAAGTGAAAATAAATTAAGTCCAAGAACACAAAAACAGGCCTGAAACTGAGGGAGAAGGTGCACACAGGGAAACCCACATAAGCAACACAACACAGAACTGTGGAGAGACAGAGTATAAATAGGTACAGACTAATGGCTAACGACCAACAGGAGGGAGAGGAGCACAGGTGACAACAATCAGGAGCAGGAAGCAAAACTAAACACAATGCACAGGCCATAACTGGTAACCAAAGTAAAACAGGAAGTGAGAAACATAACTGAGAATGCACACAGCTTGACAGAAGGACCTTAATAGAAGAGAATGACACAAAGAGTTGAAACAAGAAGTTTACATACACTGTGTAAAAAGACACATAAACATTTTTTTCTCACTGTCTGAAATTAAATCAGACAAAACTTTTCCTGTTTTAGGTCAGATTGCCAAAATTATTTCTATTTGCTAAATGCTGCAATAATGAGAGAGAGAATATTTTTATTACTTTCTTTGAAGTCAGAAGTGTCATGGTCCACCCTTTGGTTAGGGTTTTGTGTTTGCTCTTGAGTTCTGTTTGTTCCTATTCTAAACCATGCCTTGCCTGTGTCCTTTGTTAGTGGTCTTCGTCTCTGTCTGTGTCAGGTCGTGTCTTTATTTGGTTGCCTGTCTAGTCTCTGCTTTGTTCCCCCTGTC
>VUQH01038594.1:0-19234 GCA_015106775.1 Etroplus canarensis | reverse complement strand
CACCCCCCACCTCCCCCCTCATCCTCCTCCATCCTCTGACGCCCAGCAGTAAGTACCGGCCTTCATCGGAGCAGCACAATGATAATTTCTCGCTGTCCACCATCGCTGAGGGCTCCCACCCAAATGTAAGGAAACTGTGCGACACCCCTCCTAACGTCCCTCATGCCCGTGCATTGGCTTACTATGATAACATTATCTGTCAGGTAACGTGGTTCTCGCCTCTATCTCTCACCCCTTTTTCTGCATCCCCCCCAAATCCTGCCCGGCCCCTTGACTCTCCTCCAAATGCATGGGCATGAGTATTCTCCAATACTCCGAGGTGTGAAATACTAAAGGAGGGGGATGGGAGTGGTCACAGTGCAATAAGGAATGGTGGGAGTTTTCTAAAATGGTGCAGAAAATCTAAATCCACAGGGATGGAAAGAATAGTAGATGGTCATCTGTAGATGCTCACAGTTATGGGTTTGTATGTAAGAACATTCTTAACTAAACCAAACAAGTAACTTTGCTTGTTTTAGCCCCTTTAGCACAAACTACTCTTATTTTACAGCACATCTACACTTCATTTTTTTCAGCCCTTTTCTTGATTTATTTGTAATATACTGTATGGGTATACAGTATCTCAAATTCTTATTTTGACAAAGCAATCGAATGAGCTAAAAGATCAAAAGCCAAGTATTAGCAAAAGCTGCAGTCCTGTGAAAAACTACTTCCTTACTGCTTCCATAGGAATTAGGACAGTAAGCATTATGCATTATTATTAGCAGATCATCAGCATGTGTGACCACCTCTATAAAAGCTAAATTTTTTTGCAGTTTGCTGAGCTGAAGCATTTAGGTGTGTGTTAACACAGTACCAAAGAGGAATGACATCAGCAATGATCTTAGAGAAGCAATTATTGCTGCATATCAATATGGGAAGAATTATAAGGCTCAGACAAGTCTATCATGGGTCTATAGAGGGAAAGACTGTTCACAAGTTGAAAACATTCAACACAGTTGCCCGTCTTCCTGGGAGTGGACATCCCAGCAAATTTGCCCGAAGATCAGACTGTGCAATGACCAGAAAAACTACAAATAACCCAAGAGCTGCAGCACAGACTCTACAGGCCTCAGTTACTATGTTTATTGTTACGGTTAATGACAGCACAATTAGAACAAGACTGAACAAGTATGGCTTGTTTAGAAGGGTTGCCAGGAGAAAACCGCTTTTCTCTAAAAAAAAACATGCCAGCACAACTTAGGCTTACTAAGTTGCATCTAAACAAAGCACAAGACTTCTGGACCAATGTCCCTTAGACAGACCAAGGTAAAGATGTGTGGCCATCATGCACAGCCTCACATTTGGCCAAAAAAAAACAAACAAACATAGCATATCAGCACAAATACCTCACACCAACTGTCAAGCACAGTGGTGGATAGGTAATGGTTTGGGCTTGTTTTGCAGCCACAGGACCTGGGCTTGAGCAGACCACGAACTCTTTTGTATACCGAAGTATTTTAGAGTCAAATGTGAGACCATCTGTTAGACAGCTAAAGCTCGTTAGAAACTGGATCATGCAACAGGACAATGATCACAAGCACAGCAGCAAATCTACAACAGAATGGCTGAAAAAGAAAAGACTCAAGGCAGCCCAGTCCAAGTCCAGAACTCAACCCAAATGCTGTGGTGGGACCTTAAGAGAGCTGTACATATGCAAATCCTCACAAGCCTCAATGAACTAAAGGAAGTGTAAAGAAATTATAAAAAAGAGTGGGTCAACATTCCTCTGATAAAGTCAGACAGGAAAATCATTACTTCAAGTTATTGATGCTAAAAGCTGTTCTACAAGCTACTGAATCATGAGGTGTAATTCATTTTTTACACGACTATATAGATTCCAGTGAAAACTTTCTTTTTTACATGACTATATCTGTAAGAGTTCAATTCAAGTTGAATTTCATACCATATATAAATTTCAATGATAGGTTTCTTTCAAGAATGAGAAAATTGTTCTGAAAGCTCTAAGCGATTGCATTTTAAAAGTGTCAGCAAAATGTAAATTATACACAATTTAAATAGCTGAAACACGCTGACACACGCAGTTATTAAAAGTACCCATGAGAACAGACATGTACTGACTCATAATTTATTGTAAAGAGCAAAAACGCAAAACATATCTGCATGGATGGACGAGCACATTTAGCAACTGTACACATGAATACTTCCTTTGCAATCATAATTTGAGAAGAAAGAAGAATTTAAACACAATAAGGAAAGCAAATTTTACTGAAACTTTAAGAATAAGCTCCTTCTGAATTGCCTCCTAGTTTTTTACAGTGTAAAATATGTTGCTCATTAGCCAACATTAAATGCTGGTCTCAAAATCACAAACAACTTGTAAGCTACAAATATGTGAAATTAGAGATCTGCTGTTAGGTTATGGACTGTAATGAATCATAGAAACAAATATCCTAGGGGTAACCAAGCCCTCGCAGTTTGTTACCACAGCAACACAACTCCTGTCAAGGCTTGTAGTTTTATTGTGTTTATTGATTTAGTTCCTAGGTGTTTGATTTATTGATCCTGTTTTACATCATAGTTTAGTTCAAGTACAAGTACTATACAAACTTGCAATAGAAACCTTGTTTGTTTGCTTTTAACCATTTCAGGGTGAGAATGACTAGAATGCCTTAACCCTTAAATAGTTCATTTATTTTGACTAGCTTGTGTCCAAGAAATACCTAATTGTACTGCATATGCTGACAAAGACCAAACACAGCATAAATCAGCTCCATGGGTGAGTCAGGGCACTAACAGAGTGGGGGCTAGAGGTTAATTTCTCCCTGAAACCATGCTGACAGAATGTTTATGGACTGTCCTCATTATGCAGCTTGAAACTGAGCCACTATCCAGACTATTATAAGAAAAAAGAACTCCCTACTGTGACCCCTCCCTACCCATCTCTTTCTAATCTGCTTTCTTTCTGATCACCTCTTGCATTGGTATGTCATGGCATGCCTGCTCTGTTGCTAATATGCGCCACAGAGTGGCCATATTAGCCACCGTAGCTTTGCTTCGCTGTCTGTTAACAAATCTGTATTTTTAACAAAATATCTGATTGATTTGTTTATCCTGAAAGTGGGTGGGGAAATGGGGGCAAGCTTTGGTCTGGATTTTTGGGGGAAGATGGGGAAAGGATTTCCTGGACCAGGTAAGCGAAGTAGATTTGGGGGGCATGTGCTGGAAATGGTTGTGGTTATCAGGATAAACATCTGAGATGCAACGTCTCACTGCTGCCTGGAGGTGACAGCAGAGAGGCCACGGATGCCTCACTAACTGAAGCATGGGTAGCTGGTAGCGCTAATGCAAATGTTGTAGCAGCATGGGTAGTTATAGAGCTACAACTGACATAGAGTTTGTTTTGTTCTTAGTTGCTTTTGAATTAAAGACGTGGTACCACCCTCTAACAACACTATAGTTTAACAAATTTTCTAAGTTACAGTATTTTGTTTTTTTTGTTTTTTTTATCATGTAATTCTCATTTTTATAAGCAACAATATGGACTTGCTTTCTAGATGGGAAAAGTGCCACGCCCACTCATTCTAACCACAACTAAATGCCATTTTAATAACCTTTAAATACATTAAATCTCCAAAAATAGTTTTAAAAATCCATCATCTTATTCTAACCACATCTCTGAATTGTTCTATTTCCTAACTCAAGACAACCTATCAAACCCGACAAATCCCACATCCTCTGGGTTGAATAGACGTTGTAAGCTAAATAGTTTCTTCAGATTTTTAACCGCTAGTGGTGCAACTCAGCTGCAATGAATGAGTGACCAGATTTTTGATGTTTTTAGCTAATGCGGTACACTCCTGATGCAGTTTCGTATTATATCACTGACTTACTGTTAGCTGATGAGAAAACTAGGAAATGCAGGAATTTACCAGGGAAGACAGTAAAGAAATGCTAGTAAACGAAAATATTAAAAATCCCTGATGCGCAAATGACTTACAATGAAGACTATAAACTCAACATGGTATTTGTTGAATAGGATAAGATATCTTTATTTACAATGTGATGACCAGCAAACATTTTGACTTTGAATAACATTGCCTAACAGGTTTTTTGTCCATGTCTAGTCATGGCTGAAGAATGACATTAAAGTTTAACTGACGTTGTGGACATTCCCTCCGCATAGCAAGAGAAAGTTTGCCTTAAAAAATTATTTTGTACTTTCTCCCTATTGATTAGAATCAAATGAAACGTTCACAATAGAAAGTTCGGTACTGATTCAAACTCATGACCTCCCTCTCCAAATACCATCTGTTATCCTACTGAACTAATTAATTTCATATTTTAAGTATAGTATCACTAGGGTTATAATGCGGACATGACTGATAGAGAGGTGAAGATTCTAACTTTTCAACACATTAAGTTCATCATGCAATGAATGAGACACAAATTAGATATGGATAAATACAGGCTATGGTAGGAGAAATCTTTATATGTGAAGAAGACATGTGGACGTCCAGTACGAATTTTTTGCTTTGTAAGCGACGGTCTGATCCAAGCTCTATTTTAAATGGGAAAAATGTCAGCATCTGTCAGTGTACAGTGCTGTTTTTCCCATTGTACCATAAACTGTTCTGAAGATGACCATGTTTTTTTTGGGTACTTTAAAGTAATAAGATTTGGTACTGATGCAAGGGTCCTCTGTTAAATACTTTGTACTCTTTTGCGAGCAAGAGGGAGGCTGTCCAAGGGTTAAAATATAGCTGTAATAAGAGACAAGTGAAAGCTTTTGGATTGAAATTTGGATACTCTTTTCAAAAATACGAGTGAGGTCATTAAATCACTAACTTGTGTGCCTGATGGTTTTTCCTAGCATTATCTATATGGTGGCACTTTCTGCCTTTTTGACACAAAAGTTTCCAACTGCTATTCAACCCAGATTCATTTTACAACATGTTTTTCAACCACATACGAAACTCACCTTTGCATATGAACCTCCCCAAACCGAAACCACACCAACTCACCTCTTTCCCCCAAATAAACCCCCTAAGTACATTTTCCAATAAAGCAAATAACTTCAGTTTTCTTCCAAACTAACAGCCCAGTGTCTGTGCCATGAAGGCAGAGACCTGAACAGAAATATTCAAAACTGTACGTACTGTTAAACAGAGTAACAGCTAGGCAGCACCAGAGTCTGTGACTGAACAGAGTCAGCATCTGTAGCCAGCTGGGAATATCAGCTGACATCAGAGAGGAAGTCTGGTGACTCCAACTATTGGTCTCTGTCTCCAGTGCTCCAGCTCTCTCTCTCTTTTATCTGTCTCTATCTCTTCCTGTCTGCCTCTTTTCCCTCTGTCTCTCTTGCCACTTAATCTCTCTGTATCGTCTCTGATCTGCCGCGTCTCTCACTTCTCTTCTTTCTTTCTGTCCACTTCATCCTCTCTCTTGCTGTCCATCCTAATCTGTCTTTCTGAGGATGCCTTGTATGGTTTTGAGGAGTATAACCCTTTGCCCCATCCCCCTCCCCTCAGAAAACCATGAGCAGATACACCTGGGAGTGTAAGACCAAAGAGGAGTCCGACTGTGAGGTAAGATCGAATGCCAAATGTTAGATAGTCCCGACTCCCTCTCCCACCCTCCCAAACAGCTCTCTCATTGTTACTGTGGCCCTGTCAATCACCCTTTTCAACTATCAGCCAATCAGTCTGAGCCGTACCCCACCCACAGAATCAATAAAAGCTAAAAACAAAGAATAATAAAGTCGGAAAAACATGGCGTGTGCAAACTCAATAGACTCACAACTAAAATTAAAGAGGTCAACCAACATTTAGTGTTCACTTGACAAATTTGCATGCAGGCAAACTGTATAAAAAGCAGTAAACTGAGCTCCAGTATTCATAAGTTTAAAGTTTATGGCTGTTTGAAATCACCTTATTTGTCCAGCCTTCACACACTTTCTTTAGGCTATTTTTTTTAAACAGCATGTGTTTACCCATTTAGTCTAAAACTTGCTTGTTGAAATAAACAGGACATAGCCTATTTAGCAGAACTATGATGAAGGTATCAATTATACTCACAGGCCACTTCCTTAGATATGCCTTGCTAGTATTCAGTTGAACCCTTTTTTACCTAATTATTTATTGCACAGGTTCAACAAGGTGCTGGAAACTTTCCTTACAAATTTTGGTCCATAATAACATGACAGAATCAGGCAGTTGCTACCGATTTGTCAGGTGCACATCCATAATGTCACTCTCCCATTCCACCACATCGCAAGGGTGCTATGTTGGATTAAGATCCGGTGACTATGAAGCCCAATTGAGTCCAGTGAACTCACTGTCATGTTCAAGAAAGCATTTGATATGATCTGTGCGTTTTTTGACATCGAGCATTATCCTGCTTGAAACAGTCATCATACAATGGGTACACTGTGGTCATAAAGAGATGGACATGGTCAGCAACAATACTCAGGTAGGCTGTGGCATTTAAATGATGCTCAGTTGGTACAAATAGGCCCAAAGTGTGCCAATAAACTATCTCCCACACCATTAAACCACCAGCAGCAGCCTGAACCATTAATACAAGGCATGTATCCATGTTTTTATATTGTTTACTCCAAATTCTGACCCTACTATTGAGAAATTGAGACTCATCAGACCAGGCAATGTGTTTCCAGTCTTTTATTTTCTGTTGTTCACTTTTGGTGAGCTCATGCAAATTGTAGCCTCAATTTCCTGTTTTCAGCTGCCAGGAATGGCAGTTGGTGTGGTCTGCTGCTGCTGTAGCCCATCTGCTTTAAGTTTCTGAGTTGCTCTTCTGTGTACCTCGGTTGTAACGAGTGGTTATTTGAATTTCCTCTGACCTCGGTCATCAACAAGGCATTTTCATCCAGTTTCTTTTTTCAGACCATTATCTGTAAACCGTAGAGCTAGGTGTGCCAGTTAAATTCCAGTAGTTCAGCAGTTTTTGAAACACAAAGACCACTCATCTGCCACATTCAAAATCACTTGAATCACCTTTCTTCCTCTTTCTAATGCTCAATTTAAGCTTCAGCTGGTCATCTTGACCATGCCAACATGCCTAAATGCAATGAGCTGCTGCCATGAATTAATGAGTAGGTGAACCGGTGTACCTAATGAAGTGGCTGGTAACAGCACATTTAGTTGTTTTTCAGCTCTAGTTCTACAATTAAAATTTAATAATGGCTTGACCGTAGGTGCTTATATTTTGATCACAAGTGCTTTATTTGATGGCTTATTTAGCTTTTGGTAATTCCTGGAGCTCAAGGTTTGCCCAAAATGTTCTAGAACAGCTAACTTAGTGTGGATCAGTTTATCATCTTGTGAAATAGCAGTGAACACTGTAAAAATAGAGATAAATTTAAAAGTTATGGAAACTAGTAAAACAAATTGTTGCTGAGGATAAATATGCAGGAGTCATAAATCAAACAGCTGTTATACAGGTTCAGTTTACAGTAATTCGTTCCTATCTAAATTGCACTGGATGCTACAAAGTTTCTTTACACTGCAACCATTACCCAAAAGAACATAGCTAGAGTACACATAAGCCCCTGCACAGACACAGTTATGAAAACTGTATGAAATAGTCCTTTAACACACATTAAAGATTCAAAACCTCAAACCCAGTCACAAGCACACATAAAACAGCATTACAACTACAACAACAAGCTGTTGACCTTGGGCGGTCCTTGTCACACGTCCAGTTGGCCAATGTATCACCTCCACCTCACACACAGACACACACACTGAGTCTTTAATGGAAGGAGAAAAGGAAGAATATACAGAGAAATTGAACCCCACGCACAGCGCCATTTCTACACAATAACACAAAAAACACTTAAAGTTTCCCAGCAGTAATAGAACTCTTTGTGTTTCTTTCAGCATGGTAGATTGAACCCGCTTGTCCTCAATCTTCCCTTCACAGTAATTCAGCAGAGTCCAGCCACACCGTTTCCTCTGCAGCAAACCCCGAAATGAAATTGTTTTCTGTCAATACTAAATAAATTCCACACAGAAAATGAGTTGACCGGGCAGAGCTGGCTGTTATTTCTAAGAGGATTTCTTTTCCATTGACTGAATTGGCTCTTAGACTGACTTATCATAACAGAATTGACTTGAAGTGCAAAGGCTTCATGTTTGTACATTTAAAAACTATAAAATAGTGTCTTTAAAATTAATTCATTCATATGATCCTTTGTGCAGAGTGTGATAAATATTATCTAGGAACAAAAAATTCTGCAATAAACTTTTTTTTTTTTACTTTAAAGGATCAGTGTGTAACAATTAAGGTGATCTGACTGAAATTGAGTCTAACATACAGTACAGTATATGTTTATCATTTTTATAGTGTAAAATTTCAAATCCAGTATAAAGCATCTTTGTCTTTGTCTTCACTTAAAAAAGATATTTATATCTGCAGCATTAGCGGGTCTCCTTTCACAGGAGCTACCATGTTGTTCTGCCATATTTTTACAATATCTTCCAATACTAGCTTTTGCATTTGCAATGCTAGCTAGTGTTTACCATTAAATACTATAGATGCTAGAATGTATTCACTATGATGTTATAATTAACCATCATCTATAATCTATTAGTTTTGTGGTTTAAAAACTGAACTTCTACCTCCTAAATCTCATTCAGTTGCAACTACATGCCCACTGTAAATACTTGTGGATGCAATTGTAGAAGATTCCATTTTGTTCCCCAATGGCCACCGTATGTTCTCCGACACATTTGGAAAGGGAGAGGGGTTAGGATACTGTAGGTCAATTTATGCAGTCTGCAGTCTCACCAGATAACTCACACTGGTCCTATAAATTTGCCTTCTCCACAGGTAGTTATCATCAGTGCAATGATGAGCACTGTTGTTGCTGTGGCTCTTACTAACTTCCCAGATTGTGTGGAATTAGAAAAAAAATCTGCATTAAAACAGTTTCCAGAAAATAATTGGCAAAGTTGGAATTCAAGACAAACAAGACCAGAGGTCCAGAGGCAGAGCAGCAATTAAAGAGTAGCCTTAACGTTTATCCCCAAAAATCATCTTTCCTTACCTTGCTGCAGTGATGTATTAGTGCATCTCAAAAAAAATCAGAATATCATAAAAAGTTATTATTAGAATATTTTATTTTGGGTTTGAGTAAATTACAATTCAAATGGTATACATGCTGTGCATCTCTCGGTCTAGTTCAGTACTTGCAATTACAATTGTGGAGAAGTCATTGACATCCTCCACAAGGGTAAAAAGCTCACTGTGCTTACAGTGCTATATTGAACCATGTTAAAGGAAAATTTACTGGAAAGGAAAAATGTGGCAGGAAAAGATGCTACAACTGTTGCATTCCTAATATTAAACCACTCCTGACCCGAAGACAACGTCAACGTCTTACCTGTTCTAAGGAGAAAAAAGCAACTAAACTTTGCGTTACATTTGGAAATCAAGGTCCTGCAGTCTAGATGAAGAGTTTAGAGGCAAAGAATCCAAGTTATTTGAAGTCTATTGTGACATTTCCTCAGCATGCAATGATTCTGGGTTCCTTGTCATCTGTTGGTGTTGGTTGGTCCACTGTGTTTTGTCAAGTCCAAAGTCAACACAGCTGTCTACCAGGACATTTCTGAGCACTCCATGCTTCCGTCTGCTGACAAGCTTTACGGAGATGCCAATTTCCTTTTCCAGCAGGACATAGCACTTGCCCACAGTGCCAGAACTACTACTGCCATGATAATATTGTACTTGCTTGGCTAATCAATTCATCTGACCTGCATACAGTACCAATACCCCATAGATTCTCCCCGGGGTATTGTCAAAAAGAAGATGAGAAGCACCTGGCCCAAAAAAATACAGATGAGCTGAAGGCTGCTATCAAAGCACTCTTGGTTTCAGTAAAACCTCAGCAGTGCCACAAGCTGATGGCCTTCATGCCCCACCACACTGATGAAATAATTTGTGGTGAAGGGGCCCCGATCATGTATTGAGTGTATAAATAACCATAGTTATCATATTTCACAAATGAGCAGAAGGATTCAAGCACAGACCACAACCTTAATGAGCAGTTAAGGATTTATTAACACAGCAGTAGATTTATATAGAACAAAGAAATGACAGTGTTTTCTCTATTCTTTGGTTTTATCTTCACTGGGAGTTATGAGTGGGCAGGGAGGTGAGTACTGTAGCAGGAAAACAGTCTTAATCTTCCCACTGGGACACCAGTAAATAAGCACAGAGTCTATAGTTAATTCCAGCAAAGAATGTGTCCGGGTACTCCACAGGAGAACACAGCGGCAGGTGGTGACACACACCAGGGGATTCCTAAGAGGGAAAAGATAAGAGCAGGTGATGAGTGAGAGCAACAGGAAATAAGCAAGAGAGACCTCATTTTACCACTTGAGGTAGGCTAACTATCTGGCAAATGTAGAGAGAACAGCCAGTTCTTTAGCAGGAGATGATGAAGATGATGAAAAGCTGTGAGCCTATCACAGCTTACATTGCCACCCCTCTGAGGAGACTGTTATGTATTGGCCAATCCCCATAGAGGCCAGGATGATGGAGAAAGAGGGAGGGCACAGGAATCCAGGGACCATGACAATAGTTCTCAGAAGTTGGACATTTTTGTATTTTAAATACTTTTTGATTGATCTTAGCTATAAGCCATAATCATCAACATCGCCGCAGCAGATTAATCCACGTCAGCAAATTGGCTGGGTTTTTATGCCAGATGCCCTTCCTGACGCAACCCTACATCACGTGTGTACCCAGCTGGAATTGAACCAGGGACCTTTGACTTGTAAGGCAATTGTGTAAACCACTCCACTATGAGGATACTCATTTTTTAAATCAAATTATGAAAAAAAAGTTTTATATAATATTCAAATATTTTTGAGATGCACTAGTATGGGTGTTCCACAAGACATCTTGACATAATTTTTGAATGTGGATACAGATGCATGAACAGACTTGAGTCTTCCAATAGTTGTTTTGCAAGACATGTCCAGTGATTTGTTTTAGTAGGGGAGTTCATACCATTCCAAGACGGGCCTTTGGAAGACACAAAACTCAGTCATGAACTATATACAGAACAGCACAAGACAAAAACTGGAAACAATCCAGAGTCAAGAGTTTTTACTGTTCCTTACCATGTCGTTCCCTTCTGAAATAGTCACACGGCCACAAGCCCCTTAAAAAAATCAAGGTTGCTCTGCCTCTCCTCCTTTGGACTCCACACAGCCTCCTTATATAGACACGTACCCACTCACAGACAAACAACAGTCCATAAATTCAAACAAGTATGTGTACACAGGCATGGTGGCGTTCCTTTTAATACAAGAAGGCAAATATAAACACGCACACACACATTCCATTACAAATATTTGAATATGATGTGTGTCCAAGCACAGAATAATGCTAATGGTGAAAAAAAACAAAGGTGTATTCACTCTCAGACATTGTTAATAAACTGCAGGGAAAGAACTGAAGAACACTGATACATAAATCCACTGCAATCAGAAAGATTTGTAGCTAAAATAATACCACCTCAAATTATTGTTCCCATTTCTTCCTGAAAATATCCAAAACATATTTACTGTTTTAATTCAGTAGAAGCCCCTGTATTTCATATGTGAACATTTCTGACTTTGGCAACTCTAAACTGAAGATTATCAATGCTTTGCAGTACTGTGCAAAAGTCTTGACCCCCCCCCTCCAAAATGAGAAATAGGTGCAGACATTTATTGGAAATGGTCCTTGGGGAAATACAGTGCACAAGGCAAAAACAGCATTTGTACAATTTTAAAGAGCTTGAAAGTCAATTTGGTGTGACCGTCTTTATTCTTCAATACAGCCTGAACTCTCAGACTCTCTTGTAATTTCTTTTAGTACTCTTCAGGAATAGTTCTCCAGGCTTCTGAAGGACATTCCAAAGCTCTTATTTGGATGTTAGCAGTGTGTTTGGGTAATTGGCTGAAAAATGAAGCCACTGCTAACTGGACTCTTTCCAGATGCTACTGCAAGGTGGATCAAAATCTGATGCTACTTTTCTCCTTTCATAATTCTTTCAATTCTGACAAGGTCCCCAACACCAGTGGAGCCTCAAACCATGACAGACCCTCCACTGTGTTTTACAGATTGCTGTAGACACTCACTGTTGTACCCCTCTGCTGACCTCCTCTGTACAAACTGATGATGATTTAAACCAGAAATTTCAAATTTGGATTCATCACTCCATACAGTAAGTTTTGTTGTCACTGATTTTCAGTGCAGCTCTTATTTAATTTGTCCAACCTCAGCCTTTTCTCCCTGTGCTCCTTCCTTAAGAATGGCTTCTCGACAGCCACCCATCCACTGAAAGTACTTCTGATGATGCTTCAGTGAACAGTAGATGATCAACTGAAAAGTCAGATTCATCTTTCAAGTTTTTGTCAGGATATTTCTGGATTTTTCCTATTTCTTAAACCATAAGAACCCATTTTTCCTTACAAGAAAATTATGGGGGATGTACAACATGTGTTTGTTACATGCATGTCACCATGCTTCTTATGGCTTAAGAACAAGACTTTCAGATACCATTCATCAGCTGTAGATAGTTATTTTAAAAACCGCTTCTTTTGTCCTTCACTTGTCCAGTTTCTTCAAATTTTTTAAGGCCACACTACATACCATGTGCCAAGTTTTTGGTTAACACCTCTTTGGGAGTCACCTCCTTTTTGTAAAAATACTGTTATTATATAAGTACTAGACTGAAAATGAGTGAAAAAGCAGCCAATGGTCAAAGAAAGCCTGGAGAACTATTGCTCAAAACCACTTTTTAAAAATTATGAGAAATGATAAGGCTTAGCATGTAGAATGTTTATCATGTTTATTTATTTTTTAGCCGTGAAACCAGTGGTGTTTATGTTAGGTTGGGTAGTGGTGGAGAGAGGACTAAACATTACAACGGAGACAGGGGATCACAGAAGGTAGGAGGAACCACAAACACAGAGAAACACCCCAAAACCAACCATTCCAACACGGATGGAAACAAAACAAATACATTGTAAAAACCCAGGACCATCCTGAGGAGGACAGGGATGTCACCACCTAACTTAATGCCAGTTCATTTATTAGTTGTTGGGATTTGTGTGGCTTCAAAGACTGCCCTAATTTCAACTGGAAATAATTGTTAGACAAATACACACACAAAAAATCCAAATATTGAAGCTTTGAGAAGACTGACCTTTGACACAACAGAAACCATCCTCATATAAAGTATTTCGCCAGTAATTGTATCTTCAGATCAATATTAGATTATTCCTCAGTGCTTTGATAAACCAAATTTCAATCCAATACATGACAAACGGACGTCAGGAACTGTCCATGTGCCTCCATCATCTTCATCATCATCATCAAAGCCCTGTTTTTCTCTGTTCCCACTCCCCCCCAAAATGAAACCCACTCAAAAGTCCTGATGACTCTGTGACTGCTGCCCGTTCAATGCCCGCACCCCTCCACCCATGCACTACAACAATGAAATCCAACAAACACAAACATTTTACAGTTTCATGCTGACGGGAGGAAAGAGGGCCCCTATCCCGTAACCATGGAAGTGACGTATCCACACGTCCTGCCTGAAGTTACTATCTAGGCCAACAGCCATCGGGTAAATGCTCTCACTGCTCTTCCTTTCTAAAACTGCCATTGAATTCAAACGCAAACATTCAATTAAGGGGTGTTTGTGAATGGCACAGGCCTCAGGGTCTGGAATTTTATGCGTGTGTGTGTGTGTGTGTTTGTGTGCGTGCACACGTGTGTGAATGAATGTGTCTATCTCATCATACTCTGCTTGTGCCTGTGTGGGTGTGTCCGTGTGGTTGTGAGTGTGACAGAGGGACTCAGATTGACGCCCCAGGATGCCTCAGCACAGCAGGGTCGATAATGCCATGCCAAATTAATGGGGATAAGAGGCTGGAAAACAGAGCTAAAATGGACTCAGCAATCAATTTTTCCCCTCTGACCTTAATTAATTTCGGATGAATCAAACTGAAACCTCTAAAACACAACATTCCCCCCACCACAGCGTTTGCTTGGTTATGTATGACGGTGGTACCCACAGATAATCAGCCAGGGTGGACAGTTTGTTTTTGCTCATTTTATTTTGTTTTGGGACAGTAAATAGATGGTGAGGTGAAGCAGAAGGAGACACAGTGTTCTGCATGAGTGATCATTGCTGTCCATGGGGTGTATTGTAAGGGTCTTGCATGTGGATGTGCATGTGCTTCCCGGGTTGCCTGAATGGGGAAGGGGTGGATGGATAGGGTTGCTCATGCAGCTCACCTCAGTGTCTCCTGAACCAAACAAAACATACCAGCCAAGCATGATAAAT
This sequence comes from Etroplus canarensis, assembly GCA_015106775.1. Taxonomy (NCBI): domain Eukaryota; kingdom Metazoa; phylum Chordata; class Actinopteri; order Cichliformes; family Cichlidae; genus Etroplus; species Etroplus canarensis. The sequence goes on along the minus strand of VUQH01038594.1, from coordinate 4,863 downwards.
TTTGAACAACGGAACCTTTATACTAAAATGGCTGCAACTAAAATTAGTTTTGCCTGTATTTTTTCCTAAACATCTGATGATATTTTGCACCACTCTGAGAGTATTTAAAGGATTGTACATGTGTGTTTTTTTGCTGATTTCAAAGCTTTTACTACAAATCAAATACATCAAACAAAGGCCTTATTAACACTTTATAACACACTATAGTGAAGTGAGTGACATGCAGTTAGCTGTAAGCAGATTATTGTAGATTAATGTATTTATCAAGTGTAACTTCTTACACCATAGTAAAAATAATTATAATGATGTTCAAAAATACTGAACATTTTAAACCTAATTATATAGTACATGCTCACATTATGATATTCAAGTGTGTTATAAACAAGTTGCTAAATGTTTTATACACTATATGCACAATGGCATTGGGCCGCACCTCTTAATCATTAAATTCAGGGCTTTCATTCAGTCCCATTGCCACTCGTGTGTCAAATCAAGAACCTAGCCATGTAGTCTGCCTTTACAAACATTTGAATTCGAGCAGTGTATTATAATAGGATGCCACCATTGTAACAAGTCAGCTCATGAAATTTATTCTCTCCTTGATACTCCAGGATCAATGTAAGTGGTACTGTTGTGGAAGTGTTTAGGGAGCACAGCAATTCAGCCATGAATTGGCAGACCACATAAAGTTACAGAGCAGGGTCGCTGGGTGCTGAGGTGCATAGTACGTAAAAGTTGCCAGTGCATTGCTGATTCATTAACTGCAGAGTTCCAAACCTCCTCTGGCATGAACTTTAGCACACAACTAGGGGCCCTGAGCTTCATGGAATGGGTTTCCATGGCTGAGAAGCTGCATGTAAGCCTTACATCACTAAGCACAATGCCAATTGTTAGATGGAGTGGCGTAAAGCGTGCTGCCACTGGACCCTGAAGGAGTGGAATCATGTTCCGTGGAGTGATGAATCATGCTTTTTTTATCTGACAATCTGATGGAGAAATCTGGGTTTGGTGAATGCCAAGAGAATGTTACCTGTCTGACTGCATTATGCCGACTGCAAAGTTTGGTGTAGGAGGGGTTTTCTACAGTTGGCCTGGGCCCTTCTTTTTAGTCAAGAGAAACCTGCTTCCCCTTACTTAGGTCCATAAAGACATGGTATAATGACTTTGGTGCAGAAGAACTTGACTGACCTGCACTGACCCCTGACCTCAACCCCATCCAATTGAGTGGAGATTGTGAGCCAGGCCCGCTCATTCAACAACAGTGTCTGATCTTACAAATGCTCTTTTAGATGGATGGGCAAAACATTCCTACAGGCACACTCCAAAGTCTTAGAGAAAGCCTTCCCACAAGAGTGGAAGTTGCTATAGCTGCAAAGGAGGAACCAACAGAATGAAATAAAAGGTCCTGTAGGTGGCTCAATACTTTTGTCCATATTGTGTCTATACAAAATGTTAAATTCTTCATTATGTATGAGTGCCAAATTGTAGGGATTCAAGTGAAGTGCTAATATGCATTTTGGATTGCCATTGGTTTCCATTCATAATATTACAATTTTACAACCAGCTGACTTTTTAAGCTTGATTGACAACATAATCCACCACAGCAAAACTTCTTTTTATTACATAAGGATAATACAATACACATCTTTTTCGTGGCAGATATTTTTACCTATCACAAGACGAAACACTTATAACATTAGCTTACTTTATTTATCCAGTAAGCTGTGACAGGCAAATAGAATTCACCAAATTCAGTTTCAGTGCAAGAAGTTAAAGACGTATTAAAAGCTCAGTTTATAGACAGAGTGAGCAATTGTTTTTTTTAAAAAAAACAAAACACATACATGAAGTTGGGAGATATTCATCCTTGAATGCCCATGGTGCAGCCACGCATAACTCCCACAGATACATCAGCTCTACTCTAGTGAACTTTTTGTTCCATTCAGGATGCTGATCTGGCACAATAGAGCCCCCACACACATTCACACTAACATTGATAAATGCACAAAGCATCTGTCTGGTTCCCATGCTCTTACATACACACACATGCAAGAGAATTTTGACTTCTAGACTTGTGAGAAACTTAAATTACATAATGCATTTTCATGTATATTTTGCTGTTTACTGTTATCAAATGTGCTTTTCTGTGCAATGTCCAAACTGATAAATGTCAGTCTTCACGAGGAAATTAAGTGTATAAAAAAAACACAATTTTCTTCACTGCAATAGGTTTTTAATACGGTATAGAAATGAATGGAAATCAATTGCTACCTGGGTTATTAAAGTTGAAGTGTAAAGTAAGCAACCAACAAAGGCAAAAAAGATTTGTAGTTAAGTAGCTAAAACCTAATAAACACACCAGTGCAATCGTTTAAAGCATGAAGGTGGAACACAAAAATCTGTTTCCGCGCATGAAATTAAAGATTAAAATTCTTTTAAAGTGTATGGAGCCAAAGCCCATCTTTGTTTTCTTCAGTGCTGTTATGAAATAGAAATTTCAGTGTGGGATGATTCTGCAAAAAACTGAGAAGGTTTAATTATTTTATATTCAGGTGCTAAGGTCTCAGGATTTGTGTGTTTGGGATAGATCATGGTTATGGCAAATGAACCATCATGTGGGTCTAATTTGTGTTACTATTGGAAAAACTGAAATGCTTGGTTATTATGGAAACTGGGGGTTTAACAATATTAACAGCAGGATGGCGACTGGGCTTATTCACACATCGATTTAGCACCCAGCCTACATCAACTTACTTTGCCTTGCTCAGCCCAGTCTCACGGCAGTTTGTGAAATATTCACAAAAAAGCAATATAGTATATAATTAATTATTAATATATATGATTAATATATAATATAAAAGCAGCATTTTTAATGTTGATGGACACAGTTTGTTAAATGTTTTCATATCATTTCAATTTAAAGTAATTTATTTCAATGGAAAGCATATTTCGTGCCATTAGAACCATTTTTTCCTGCAAAAGTGAAGATGCATCACCTTGTCAACCAAGAAAATAAAACTTAACTGTTGTATTTTAACCAAAACCATGTCTTTTTTAAACCTAGCCCAGTTGTTTTTAATACCTAAACAAGTCATTGTTTAGCAAACATTTTGAGGTTGAATAAATTGGGGGTTTTTTGTCAACACCTGAAAAAGAAAAGTTGAATCGGTGTTGCAGACGTTCCCTCCACTTCATATGGGTATAGTTTTTAAGTGTCTCAATGTTGTTGATAGACTTTCTAGAAAGAGAAAGTTTGTATGAAAGAGCTTCTTGCTTTCTTTTTATTAATTAGAATAAAGCCAAATTTTTTTAAAAAAAAGTTCAAAAGCACACCCCCTTCTCAAACTCCCAACCTCCAGCTCCAAAACCTGTCTCTTATCCTCCTAAGCTATTTCATTAGTTGCTTGCAACTGTAGCATCTCCAGTGCACATCAGAAGTGACGATTCTAGCAGTTCGTTGCGTTAAGTTCACCATGCGAGAAATGAGACAGAATTTAGATGTGCATAACCATAAACTATTTAAAAGTATTGTTTGCTCTTGTAAAAATAAGAACATACTACAGTAATTTAATGCCTTCATTGAAATAATCTGATCTACATTTCTTTGTAACAGTAAGTCTGACTGGACCTCTTTCCTGCGTTGAAGCAACTTCAGCATCTGACTGTCTGCGGTGTTTGCTGGGTTATGATGAAACTTTACAGTGCCTACACCATCTGATGTAGACTTCTTTGGCATTTTAAAAGTAGAAAAGACATCATTTTCTGTGCATGGACACAAATTAGCATAGATGAGAATCCACTGATGAAAAACCGTGTTTAGGGACACAAATTAATGAGGGGAAATTCATGCTGAGGAATATGAAAAAAATTGTAAAATTTGTTTCCAGGGACGTGAATTAATAGAATTGTGACTATTTCAAAAACTGCTGTGAGACCAGGTCATCTTGTTACATGAAGTGCACAATACTTTCGAAACTGACAGTGAACTTTGGCTTTGGGAATAAATTGTAAATTGCTCAATCACATAATGAGAGACACTGGGTTCATTTGCCTGGTAAAGAATGTCATGGTAGAAGAAAATCTACTTGTGCTGGTTTACAGAAAGTGTAAAGCAGTTTTCCACCAATCAGCAGGTTTTCAAAGTTGCAGCTAAAAATGAGACTGCTAATTATTTCTTTGGTTCTAACTGCACTTTATTCCCCCACCCCTCCTCCTCCACAACCCCCTTCATGGGTAGGATGATCCTAATTCCCAGAACAAGCTGGAGGATCCGGTGAAGGCCCCGCCCAAGGAGGATGACTCCCTCAACATCCACAACTCTCTGACCCCCAAACACGAGAACCACAAGGTCCTGGGCGAGGAGAACTCCTCGGAGGTAAACTCACTGCAGAACAACATGATGTGAAACAAAACAACCCCAGCAGCCCACCAATACAACTCAGAAAAACGACAAGGTGCACCGGCAATGGGTGCCCGCAAACCCCTCCCTGCTCGCTGTTCATCCACTGCCGTGTGCACCTAACCGGTCAACCAACCAACCAACCAACCAGCCAACCACTATACCAGCCAACCCTCACAGTCTGTACCTGTCTCTGACATGGCAACACTGCCACAAAGCGGCCTCCAGTTGCCGCAAAAAATCATACACCACCATCGCCGCCGTCACTGCCCCAGGTGAAAGTAACCCCGCCCCCACCAGCCTCACCCTGCCGCCGCCTTGCAACACCCCCTTACATCTAGCCATGTTTCGCAGCCCCGTCCCCTTGTTGCTGTCACTCTACTAGCCCTTATCTTTCTTACCTTCACACACATGCACACACACACACACACACACACACACACACACACACACACACACTTACA
>VUQH01038592.1:0-16165 GCA_015106775.1 Etroplus canarensis | reverse complement strand
CTCTTCCTTCAAGATGACCCCTACTCCATTTCTCTTCCTACCTACACCATAGTAGAACAGTTTGAATCCACCTCCGATGTTCCTGGCCTTGCTTCCCCTCCACCTGGTTTCTTGCACACACAATATATCTACCTTCCTTCTCTCCATCATATCAGCAGCTCTCTCCCTTTACCAGTCATGGTCCCTACATTTAAAGTCCCTACTCTCACCTCCACCCTCCTACCTTTCCTTCTCTCTCTCTGCCTCCTAACACGCTTTCCCCCTCTCACCCTCCTTGGTCTTCGGCCAACAGTAGCATAGTTTCCACCGGCACCCTGTTGGCTAACAGCACCGGAGGCGGTCGTTGTTAACCCGGGCCGCGACCGATCCGGTATGGAAGTCATGTTATGAATCTGCATATTTGATTTGGCAAAGTTTTTACGCCGGATGCCCTTCCTGACGCAACCCTCACCACCGGCACTAGGACTACACTGGCTTGTGGGCCCCTGTGGCTGGTTTAATTAAAAAGAGCTTACTAAAATGCAATAAAGCAAATGCATTCCTGCCAATGATGAAATGAAGATGCGATCTTTGACTTTCCTCTCAAAGGATGACAAAAAATGAAAGCTTCTATCATGGAACAAGTGGCTCAAATGTGTGCACACCCTTGATGACACAGATTCAGACAGTTAAATACCAGCACTGTGCCACTAATGCAATATGAATCCCTTGTTTGCACATTTGTGTACATATCCGTGCTTGGAGAAGGAAAGCCTTTGCTAGGAGTTAATGTGTGAGTTCCCTACTTCTGGGGTCTATTCTGTGATTCAATGTGACTAGATTGAGCTTGTAGTTAAAAATGGTTGACCTTTGTTCATTAGAATGTGGTGACGACAGTGGTGCAGTCCCTTGATTTGGAGGAACAGAGTCTGGCAAGTGTACACCATGAGATGGTGAGTCAAACCAGAGAGAAAACCAAAGAGAAACATGGGATTTGTTAGCAGACACATAGACACAGGGCAGAATAAAGACAGTGTCAGCTTATGAGTTACTACTTAAAACCAAACAATGACTTGTTCTGCTATAACAAAAGGTCATATCAAAGTGGTTTTAATATGTAATAATCTGCTTAGCTTTACAAATATTTCTTTATTACATTTACCATTGCTCTTAAAATTGAAAACTGAACTGAAAGCAAAGAAACAGAAAGGAATAGACAATAAATGAAGTTAGAAAAGATATTGCTACCTGTGAGAGACAGGAAATGCATATTTGTCACTTTACATCAATTCAGTCCCTGTACAGCATTATAAAGACAAGAAGACAACAGTTTGTTTACTTTGGAATCTTACTATTTGATCCTGTTTAGTATAAATGGTGTACCGGGTGGCAGTCTGTGGGAGGAGTGACTGGATTAAATGACAAACATGTTGTTAGACTGGTGATGTTATATATAGGTCAGTTTCAGAAGCATCATGCTCTTTATCACTCACAGGCTTTTTACAAATGCCCCTTTCTTAGCTCATCAGTGCACTCTTTATTCCTTGGTTAGCTGCCCATGCTCACACATTATTCAAAATATTTATTCACTGTCTCTTACAATAACCTTCTTGGTTTATACAAGTACATCTGGGGTGGGACATCTTCTGTTTATGACACCCATGTTACTCATCTTATTTTGTTGTTTCTAAACCCGTTCCTAAAACAGCATTTGTTTTAGGAACAGGTTTTAGGCTTGTTCTCATTGCTACTGCAGCCAAAGACTGAAATGATCTGTAAAAATCATTAAAATTGAAAAAAGAAGCCCCTACTCAACTTTCAGTGTCTCTATTGTGGACCTGGAATAACCGGGTATCATGGAGTGTTTTTTTCACTTTTCAACCAAATTTAGATGTAAAAGAATGCCTTTTTGCTGACTTGAGAAGAAGAGAAGAAGGCTTTCTTGTTGGTGCAGATGTGAGACAGATAAAGCTTTGAATGGCTGGTAAGAACAGGAAAGCGCTATGCAAATACAACTCCATTTCCAAGTGTTTCAATAAATAAATATATATTTTAAAAATACTTAATAGGTAACCAATTATTATATTTTTCTTTTTAAAGTTCTCTGTAAAGGACAAACCACAAGAATACAAAAGTGTACCTCTGCCCAGGGTACAATGGTGGTACCTGCTAAGGTACCACTCCAGTGAGAAAGCTCTGTAGCAATAAATGCATTAGTGCTTATTTTCACGTTATGGTAGTTGTGCATGTATGTTAGATATAGTGGGTGTGCGCTTTAAAGATTTTATATTTCTTTTAAGCAGTTAAAATGTGCAAAAGTTGTCACATTAAAGAATGCCTATTTAAAACCTTGTTAGCCCATTTACTGTACGTCTAAAAAAAAGGGCATCATTCCGGAAGGCCAGTAATCATCAGCAGGCAACCAATGAGAGGTTAGGGTCACAAGTAGTAGGAAGGTTAATGCGTGGAAGTGCGACATAGGAGATGAGTGCTCTTGTTGGCCACTCACTACACACAGCACTCACTTATAATGGCGCTGATTCCAGTTTTATAACAATGTTGCTAGGCATTACATAATTTCTGCTGCTCATATAAATTATTGAAATTTGAGCTGTAACTTTCATGCTTGTATATGCATGTATAATTGGGAACAGTAGATGGGTGGTATGGTTAATGTGAGGCTGTCTAAAATGCATTTTAGAGACATAACACCTACTTAAGAGAAGATTAATGCAGACTTTTTGGGTACTACATGGTCTGTGTGAGAGGGAGAGAAAAGGTTAAATCCGAGGCTGCATTAAAAAGGGCCCGCCGACCCAATTCTAGAGCAGCAGAAGATTATAACACGGGGGGAGTGAGAGTGTTAATATGGGCCATAAACAGTACTTGAGTTGGCACCTAATGCACAAGATGAAAGCAGAGGAAGGGCTGAAAGGAGGCACTGGTTGTAATGGGGGGGATAAACTGGAAGCAGGAGGTCGAGTGTCATTGCACTGGATGTGAATGATTAAATGATGCCTCCCTGGATTATTATTCCATATTCTAAATGGGAGATGTTTTTTTAAGCTTCATAAACAAATGCACTCATTTATGAGGGATTAGCAGTAATCTCTCTATTTCTATCTTTTTTTCCCCCTCCACACCTCTCGCTGTCTCTCTCTGGTCCTTTTTCTCCCTCAAATGTTAGTTTCTAAATAATGTCACAGCTTTTACAGTTTTTCTGCTGCTGTGCAGCTAGTATCTTATCACATACTTCTAAACAAACAAACTAAAAAAATATTAAACTTCTATCTTTTTAACATTATTTATTAGAAGGCAGTCAAAAAGGGTCTGATGTGATTGCTTAATAGATTACACAGCTGTGTTTTTCACTTAGTCTAATGCTCTTTCTGTTCATCACTTGCATGCTTTTAGTATTAAATATCCACAGTACACTGATAAAGAGTCACATTTATGACTTATTTTTATTCTCTTAACTTTTTAAGTCAGTGATCAGTCAGTAAAGCTTCTGTAACAGAAGTACAGATTGACAGAGAGAGGAAAGGACATTATTTCCCTCAATTACCCTCATCATATACAGTATAAATACAGTATATACACATGCAAACTTTACATCAACAGGCAGCAACATGAAGAGAGTGAATGTGCGGGTAAATAATCATAGGTGGTGTCATGGGGATGGAGCTGTGAGATAAAAATTCCAGTTTCAGTGTTTTAGGCTTGTTCTGGCTCTCACAGCTCATCCTTGCGCCCCGTCACCCTCCCTCTGTCTCGGCTCTTCTCCTTCGGCGCTTGGCTCCGAGCATTACGGCCAGCAGCGGCGCTGCCCTCTGTGTCCTCCTCATCCTTTTTCACCACACTCTGTCCATCTGCTGCCCACACAGCCTCTGCCTCTTCTCGCTCCTGAGAGCAAAATACAGGTGAAATATTGATTTCTTCTGGTCACAATGGCATGAAAAGCAAGTTTGGAAGGAACATTTATCCCCGTGAGAATAACTGTAACTTATTTTCTTGTACTTTAGGGACACATTTTCTGTAAATGCAATTCTGAGGCTTTATACAGTTTCTTTTGCCCAACAGTGACAACTGTAAGATGTAATTCATTCTCCTAAACTTGTCTATCTTACAGTTAGGTCCATAAGGTTTGGGGCAATGTAATTATAATTTTGCCTGTGTATACCACCACAGTGGATTAAAAAAGTCAAAAAGAGATCAAAGTGCAGATTTTCAGATGAAATTAAAGGAGTTTGACTGCAGAACTGCATAAACTGCTTAGAAATGACAGTCATTTTTATACACAGTCCCTAATTTTCAGAGACTCAGAAGTAATGGGACAACTGACTGACAAAAAGTTGCATTGCCAGGTGAGGCCTGTTTCCTCATCATTACATGACAAACTAAGGGCATAAAAGATCTAAAGCTTATTCCAAGTATTTAACTTGCATTTGGAAGCTGTTTATGGGAACTCTCCATATGTGGTTCAAAGAGATGTTCATTCAAGTGAAGAAGGCCATTATTAGGCTGAAAAACCTAAATAAATTTATCACAAAAATAGCTAAAACATTAATTGTGCACAAAATGACAATCTGTAACATTCTTAAAAAGAAGGAATGCACTGGCAAGCTCAGCAATACCAAAAGGTCCAGAAGACCATAGAAGACAACTAAAGTGGACAGCCGCAGAATTCTTTACTTGGTTAAGAAAAACACCTTCACCACCATCTAGCCAAGTCAAGAATACTCCCAAGGAGGTAGGTGTATCATTGTCAAAGTCTGCTTCCATGAATGTAAGTACAACAAGGTGCAAACCACTCCTTACACTCAACAACAGGAAGGCAGATAACACTTTGTCAGAAAACATCTAAAAGAGCCTGCAGAGTTCTAGAAAAAAATTATTTAAACAGATGAAACCAACTCCCACCAAAATGATGAAAAGATAGAAGTGTCTGATCTGAAGCATGCTACATCATCTGCCAAACATGGTGGCGCCATTGCCAAACATGGTGGCGGCAATGTTACGGCATGGGCATGTATGGCTGCTAATGGAACCAGGTAATTAGCCTTTATTGAAGGTGTGACTGCTGATAGAAGTAGCAGAATTAATGAATTCTGAAGTGTACAGGGCTGTGCTCAGATTCAAAGAGACACACAAACAAGCAGCAACTAAAGGCAGCTGCAGTAAAAACCTTTCAGTGCATCTCAGGGAAGGAAACATAGTATTTGGTGATACTCAATCAGATATAAAAGTGGCTGTAATTTCAAAATATGTAATGTAATTCTTTTGCCAAACCCCTTCAATTAAAACTTAAAGTTTGCACTTTAGTCACATTCTGACTGTTGGATTTAAAATCCACTGTGGTGGTGCACAGAGGCAATTTACCAAAAAATGTCATTGTCTCAAAACTTATAGACCTAACTGTAACGAAAACTTTTATCAAAATTAAGCCACGCAGATCACATAAGGCTGTAGCAGAAAAAAACCTCTGCTGAACTAAGCATGGTGTGTTTACTGTATGTAAATCTGTATTTTCTTTTTCAGAAAGATGAGTCAAGTGATCTACGTGATACTAAAAGTTATGTAAACTTAGCAAAGCAAACAATTTCAAACACCATTTGGGCCAGTTATGAACAGCTCTTCAGAGCAGCTTCTTACATTATTATTACAGACGAGGACACAGTCATGTTGTTATTCTACAAAATCAGTCATTGTATAAATTCACACCCTATTAAAATACTTACATGCCTTTTGGTTTATAAATTGATGTGGCTATGAAAAAATATTGGATATATGATAAACCTTAAAGACACTGGCATGGTATCACCACAGACCAGGCACAGTAAATGGGAAGACATGCAAACAGCCACCAGATTTGCATCGTGCTCCAGCTGCACTTATTACCCAACACCAGCGTCACGACATCAACAACCACATGCCTGCAAGGCAAAAAGCTAGACCTGAAGAGGAGGAGGAGGAGGTCATGGCTGTGTGTTGTTGTAATGCTCACCATGTCTCTGTAGAGCTTCTCCTTTGTGAACCACAAGGCCAGGGCACACCGCCGGCCCCTGGTCACTGCAGTAACACCGTGAGGATTTACCGGCCCTGAGGAGAAGCCCACTAGTCGACCACAGCTGGGTTTTACTTCAGCCTGAAAATGTGGTGGAGGGCAGAAAAGTCCAAAGTTTACCAGACACAACAAATATATGTGTTTAGTTCAAAAATAACAAAATAAAAGAAACTTACTGTTACTGTCTTGGCATCTTTGTTAGTGAAAAACAACTTTCCACCATCAAAGTCGTCATTCAGGTAGAGAATGGCACTGTAAGATGGAGATATCTGATTTCTGACATTCAGTTTCTAAAAGTCACCATTCATGAAAGAATTTGGCTAAACTCTGAGTAGCTGAAACATATAAATGAACATATACTCATTGATTGATTAATATATTGCTTAAGATCTGGATTTTGGAAATAATGCTATCTGATCTGGAGTGGCAGATTAAAAATAAAGGAATATTACAAGATTATGTTAAAATGTTAATATTTGCTGCAATAAAATGGCACTGTATCAGTTTCAGAACATCTTCAAAATTATTTATGCAGAAGGTGTAAGCCCAAATTTATTATTAATCACTGGGGCAGTTAATTTATAGGTACCTGAGGTCTCTGTGTATGAAAGCTGGTGGGTCCTTCCAACACTGCTTGGTCTCCGGCTCAAGGAGACAGTTGTCTACATGCACAGGGTGCGACAGGTCCAACCTACCCTCTTGGTCACCTGAGTATAAAGAAAACATTTAAGTTAGCAAAATAATACACTTGAGTTCACAGTATTAAACTCAGATTGTCAAACCAAGTGTATATTGTTTCATTTTAGAAGACTCAGCTTATCCCACCAAACACTACTGTTAGTTCTACCTGTAATAGCACTGCGGCAGACCAGGTGTGTGAAAGAGATGAAAAGTCCTGAAGGGCTCCTGAAGTAGGAGTGCAGCAGGTTTTGCACTCTTTCACCCAGCTCATGTAACAGTCTGGCATCTGACTGGTTCACCAGGCCATCCTGAGCCAACTGAGAAAGAAGCAACAGTTAGGACTGATAGATGCTGCTGTGACCATCTCATAAGACCTGCTTCAGCTGTCTTGTTTTCACCCACCTTCACAGCCCTGAGGACAGTCAGACCTTCAAATGTCTCATGAGGTGTGTGTGGAGACCGCCGTCCTCGATAACCATCTCCAACTGACGCCGCGACCTAGAAAAAGAAGTCCATTGAAGTAAGAGGTTTATATGTGTGCTTTAAAAATACTAATTGTTTTAACAACAGGAACACACTTTTGCTAACTGCAATATTCTGTCACACTCCTTCTCCGTCATGACTCCATCGAAGACGACTCGATTGGTCCCATTTAGCATCTCGTCGTCCATTGTGATAGTCACACCCACCTGAGGGACTGGACCCCCTGCAGAGAGGACAAATAACAAAGGATGAGATGGGAAATGGGTAAATTCTAATGATGTAACACAAGAAAGTGGAATGTCTGTGTTCTTTACATGATGTGAAAATACGACCTCAGTTTCTTCACGTGTCTCTTCCTTGCATTTTAACTCCTCACGCCAAGGGTGTGATTGAGATGCTAGGAAATAACACAGGTACAGAGCAGCCAAAGCAAAGCTGCCAAATGGTAAATCTGTGCTTCCATGGCATCTGGATTTAGTAAGGTGATCAGATCCCAACAAACTAAATGCGGGGAAAATACTATGTTTATGTGGGACAAAGTAGGAGATGTTAGCAATGCGTGGAGGTAGTCTGAAATTTTCCAATCAAACTTAAAAATAAAAATGCAATAAACTGTGCAGGTTACTGGATTGGAGTTTAGCATGTCTTTCTATTCTCTTTTATTTCACTATCATTTCAGCTGATGTTTTCTCTGATGTAACCATCTCTGGGTTTCAGTGGCGATACACCCATTGATTGACATACCTGTTTTGAGCCTTATCTGACAGCTTTAGCAATTTTTAGCCAATTATGACACAAACTTACTGTGTCACTTCATGCCATTTTTCACTCAAAATTGAAATTAAAAAAGAAATAAAAAGAGACAATAACTCTATTTCTCAGTATGTACAGCTACTTCACTTTGTGACTTTTTCTTGGTTTGTAACATTCCCTGATGGGTATAGCGTCAGACAATCTAAACTTCATTAGACTATAATAAAAATTCTTCCCTGCTTTCTTCACATGCATGAGGTAAAAGTCAGACTTTAGAAGACTGCGTATCCTACAGAGCTGATTAAAATGTGGAACACTGTCTTAAGATGTGGGACGAGGGGTAATAAAAAGGCTGCGCAAGAAGGACATCAGTTAATTATGATGTCCTGCAGAACTGTATCCCTTGTCCAATCTACAAGTACAAATGTGTGCAAAACTTCTCTTATAGGCCTATTAAAATTTTTGTAATATAAGTAAAGGATAAGTATTCATTTGAAAAAGTAAACTGATTAACATAGATAACCTTTAGTAGCAATAATATTGTTCTGGATTTTAGTCATTTTATTTTTCTTTTAAATCTTCTAGTTTATGTATTTGGTTACTTCCATTGTTGTTTAACAAAAAAATTATCTGCATAACCAAGTGTGTACACTGATTGCAAAATGTAATAAAAGCACATAAAAAAAACAAATTGACTTTGTGTGATAGTTTAACACTTTGCAATTATAACCCTAATTCCAAAAAGGTTGGGCTGCTGTACAAAATAAAAATGAATACACAATGCAACAATTGCAAATATTTTAAACCAATATTTTATTCACAAAAGAACACAGAAACCATATCAAATGTTGAAAGTGAGACATTTTACTATTTTAAGTAAAATACTTGGTCATCTTGAATTTGATGACATCGATACATCTAAAAAAAAATTTGGGACAAAGACAACAAAAGGCTCGAAAAGTAAGTGGTACTAAAAATAAACAGCTGGAGGAACATGGTGCAACTAATTAAGTTAATTGGCAACAAGAAAGTAATGTGATTGGGAATAAAAAGAGCACCTTAGAGAGGCAGAGTCTTAGAAGTAAAGAGGGTTAGCAATCTGAGCAACTGCATCTAAAGAAGACCCTGGACTGCCGAGCAGCTGGAATTCTATACAAGACAAGAATGGGACAACATCTGCCAAAAGTCCAGTGGCTGGTCTCCTCGGTTCCCAGACGTTTAAGGACTATGGTTAAAAAAAGAGGGGATGCTACACAGTGGTAAACATGGCCCTTTCTCAACTTTTTTGAGTCGTGTTGCTGCCATCAAATTCAAGATGACCTAGTATTTTTCATGAAATAGTAAAATGTTTCACATTAAACATTTCATAAGTTTTCTTTGTTTTTTTTTTAAAAAAAATATCATCCCATCCATCCGTCTACTCATCGTCTACTGCTTTTCCGGGGGTTAGGGTCGCGGAGGCAGCAGTTCAAGACTTTCTTCTCCTCTCTCCCCAGCCACCTCCTCCAGCCCTTCAGGGGGGACACCAAGGTGTTCCCAGGCCAGCTGGTAGACATAGTCTCTCCAGCGTGTCCTGGGTCTGCCTCGGGGTCTCTTTCCAGAGGGATGTGCCCAAAAAACCTCAAGCAGGAGGCGTCTAGGAGGCATCCTAATCAGATGCCCAAACACCTCAACTGGCTCCTTTCGATGTGGAGGAGCAGTGTAAATTTTCCTATATATTCTAATGTGTCAGATTTATCACATAAAACTTGATGTAACTGTGATTAGTTTATATTACTCGTTGATCTTTACACACAACACTACAATGTAAGCTGTTTCATGTGTATACAGTCTATTGTCACATGCAGAGGTGCAGCATTTATCCATTATGCCACATGATAAAGATGGGGTAAAGGATAAATTGTGGATAGTGTTGTATCTACATAGGATACACCTGTGTTGCCTTGCTTTTAGCTCCTTGAGGTGCAATTAAGGAGATGAGAAGTTCCTCCCACGTTACTCGAGGGGGAGGAGATACGCTGCAAAGACATATATGTTGGCAAGATGAAAAGTGCCTTGTCTTACCTGCAAAAAAACCACTGTCATCCACTTCCTCTTCCTGCTCTCCCTCTTTCATTTTTTCATTAATTTTCTCTTTTTCAGCTCTGGTAGTAAAACACAAAAAATACTGAGTTGATTTTCTGTTAATATCTACTAGTGACAAAATCACTTATTTTCTTATTTTTTTACCTCCAAACCTCTCTCAGTGATTCAGGTACAACATCTTCTGGAGTCCAAAGATCCTACACAGAGAATGATTGATAAGCTTGGCAAACAAATGTTTTGCAGCTATCTCTCTGTTCGAAACACTGTATATTCCACATCGGTGCTTACTGGGTCAGTGAAAGTGAAGCCAAGGCTCTCCATGCCAAAATACAGCAGCTTCTTCTCCTGCAAGGAGTGTGTGACATATCTGGCAATCTCCTGTATGACAAAAACATAAATCTGCGATCAAACATGAAATTAAAGGTTGAAAATGCTTGAAATAATTGAAGAGATTTATGTTTGAAAAACAATACAAATAATACAGTTTCTTATTAATTTGTCATTTGTCATTTCAGTACTGAGTAAAGCTAAACACTTTTAGAATTACAAGTCACAACACATTATTTACCTTTCACTTACATTACCATATTTCGATTACTGTGTAGAAGTTTGGGGCAACACTTATAAAACATCACTTCAAGTGTTATGTAAACTTCAGAAAAGAGCAATCAGAGTCATTCATCATGTTGGATTAAAAGATCACACTAGTAATCTATTTTTCAAGTGAAGAATTTTGAAGTTTATGGATCTTATTAAATACAAAACTGCACTTACTCTGTATGAAGCCTGGAATAATATGTTACCAGAAAAGATTCAAAGTTTATTTGTTAATAGAGAGGGGGGGTTGCAACTTCAGAGGTAAATTAAACTATAAGGTACTTTATGCCTGGACAAACATGAAATCTTTTTGCGTTACTATTTATCGAGTTAAGCAGTGGAACAGTTTACCAGAGGGACAGAAACAATGTTCAAGCTTAATTCATTTCAAAAAGATGTTTCGAAAAATGCATTTGGAACAACACAGGAACAGTCTTTGATATGAAGCAATAAGAAAAGTAACGTATAAATTAATTTATGTTACCTATATGTGTGTATGTATGTATGTGTTTATGTGTGTGGATGTACAGGTGTGTGTGTATGTGTATGTGTGTGTGTGTGTATATATGTATACATAAGTATATATGTGTATACATACAGTATGCGTATAGCACCTAAGTATTGAAATTAAGGTGACACTGGCTGAATGGTAGACAACTGAGTGAGGAGTGGGAATTAATAAGTATTTATATACTTTTTCCTACTCCTTTTCGGATTGGCAACTGAGGGCTTTCTCTTTTTCGTTGTTTGTTGCTCTTTTGAGTGTATACAAATACCTTTTATTCTGTCCTCTTTTGATTACATGGCTGAAACTAACTAACTAACTATGGTTATTTTGTTTAACTTTTTAACTTTGACATTTTTGTCACTGCAGTGGTTATCTTAATATAATAAACATTGAGTGGTACCTGAGAAGGCTGTGTAGCCTGTGACTCTGTGTCTCCCCCTAGTGTCTCATAGTAGAGCTGCAGGTTGTCTAAAGAGTCCTTGTCAGAAGGGTAAAACAGTAGGAGTGAGCGAAGAGTCTGCAGCGCTCCAATAATATCACCAGCTGTCAGGAAGCGAGAATGCAAAGTGAGGCAAAGTAGTGCTTAAGGGTTCAGATGAATAATAAAATCCCACATATGATCTTCAGATTGACCTACAAACTCTGACCTTTAAATTGTGCAATGTGCAGGTGCTCAAGCTGAGTGGGCAGGTAGTCCTCCTGAGCAGAAATCCTTCCAGGTCGTGTGGCCACCTGAGTCACACATGACTGCCGGCACGAGAGCAGGGAAAGGGAGAGAGCTGGATACAAATCAAAAATGGTGAAAACTGGTACTTTTTGCTCTTTCTCTGGCTTAGAGCTTTTGCCTTTTTCTTACCTGCTGCTTTTTCAAACACACCGTCAACACTGTCCACTCCCCTGTCTTCAGGCAGTCGTTGTGGGGCAACCTCACACTGCACCCTGCACTCATCTATCTGCCGCAGAGTTTCATTTACACAAGCTTTCCATTTCTCTGCTGCTTGTCCCCAGTCTGAGGCAGCCTCGTGCTGGAGTCCAGCATCATACAGGACCTTAATTTAATGATACAAAGACAGAAAATAACCCAGTGAAGTAACACTTCACAACACCAAGCCTTAGTATGTACTTAAGGCTTATCCTTTTTTCCCACAAAGGGTCATTGTTTTATGTATTATATTGTAGCTCATAAGAATTTATACATATACAAGGGAGCAGGTGAAGGTGCACTTTCTGATAACTTTAAGTGATGATAAACAAATTCCCCCTGTGTTAATAGAGGATTCTTATTCTGATAGTGCACAAATAGCATTTTATATGCTATATTATGCATTTTTTATTGATTGTCGAATGTATTTATTGTTTTGGTTGAAGTGCGGCAAGTCAACAGTGAGTTTTTGACCACCAAAATGCCTGAACTTGTTTTAAAAAATATCAGTTGGAACTGTGCATTATAGTTCACATAGTCATTATAGTTTACGTTTTTAAATTATTTTTAAATTAGATTTACCTTTTTTTTTCTTTAGAATTTAGTTTATTTTTAGTTAGTTTTCAGAGCAGGTTTGCTTGTTTCAGTTTAATTCTTTTATTATTTTTAGTTTAAATTTCATTAGAGTTACTGTTGGTTTTAGTTTGTTTTATGAGTGCTATTTGTCAGTTACACATTTAATAAGTTCAGAACAGCTACTGTAACACAAACATTTCACTTAAAGTCAAGCTGTCATGGTCCCAGGGTTTTTGTGTTTGAGTTTGGTATCCTGTTAAGATTTTTGCTGCTATTCCAGTGCTTAAAGTTTTTATTTTTTTGCTTTTATGGTATTGTGTTTTCTTTATTATTGTTATAATGTAAATCTCAGTTCTGTGAGCGTTGTGTCTGTGGATTCTTCGTTTACATAGTTTTGTATTATCTTTTGTTTGGGTTTATGCCTATTATTATTTGTAGTATTAGGATTCTCCCCAGTGTTTATGTTTATGCCTCCCTTAGTAGTGTTTCCATGTTTAGGCCTTTAGGCTCTGTGTTCCCTTGCTAAGTGTGAGTATTCATGTTAGTCTTTTTTGTTTTTTCCCTTTACACTGAAGAGTTGATTTCTTTTGTGTTTTGTGTTAGTTTTGCCCCCCGTCTTTTCTGCCCTGATTCCTTGCGTTCACTTGTTGTTGATTACTGTACGTTCACCTGTGTCTCGGTCCCATCCTGGGTCTTACCACGTATTGGCCCTCACAGTGTGTACACATGCTCCTTCCCTCCTCTATGCCCCTGTTACATCTGACTGTTATGTTACCAGTCATGCTCCTTGGGTTTTCCTTGGTTTGTTTGGTTTGTCCCTTTATTTCAGTTTTGTTGATTTTGGATTTCAAATTTAAAAAGGCTCACTTTTTGCTGAACATCCTGTTTTACAGGTTAATCACCACTCTCGAATCTACACTGTGATACATGTACACATCGCCAGTCCTAGTACACATCCATAAAAAGGTGTCCTCTAGGTGGCTGTATTGAGAAATTTGGCCAAAATAACAAAGACTAAAACTATATTATTCTTTTTTATAAGTTTTACTTTTTATTTTGGTTAACTAAAATGTGTTTTTTAAGACGAAGACGAAGAAGTAGAAGAAGAAGAAGACATACTTTAATGATCCCTATATAGGGAAATTACAATTCCATTCACACGAACACTTATGCTGTCTTATACATGCAAGAGGCCAGTGAACATTTAGGTCAAAGAGGTGGGTGGACATGAACACAGGCTGCCAATCACAGGCACCAGAGAGAGCAATGTAGGGGTTCAGTGCCTTGCTCAAGGGCACCTTGGTGGTGTTCAGGGGGGAGTGGCCAACGCCTCTCCAGCCTCCAATCCACCTCCAGGGGTCCTGAACGGGGTCTCGAGTCAGTGGGGCTTGGGTTGACCTCCAGGTCCAGGCCCAGTTGGATCTTGAACCAGCGGCCCTCAGCAACCCTCTGGTGTCAAATCGAGTCTCCCAACAGACTGAGCCACCACCACCAGCGCCAAATTTCAGCCCATCCCTATGTGCTTTGAGAGCCTGTAACTTGGAACCTTTTCATGCTATGAAGGTAAAATTCAGCATAGCTTCAAAAAAGATTAGCTGATTCTGGAGGGGTCAGGTGGGAACTTATTCAGATTTGACTGATTTTATGTGGACTGACCTGAATGAAACCCGATTTCCACATCCTTATATAACTCATTCCTATCCTATGTGCTGTTACCTTGTCGTGGTGGGTAGGCTTGAGCACCTTGTTTGAACCCTGGAAGCTATATCGGCGGGGGTTTTTACCCCTGGCAGGTTCAACCATGCCAGGCAGTTTCCAGGGCTAGATGCCAGACAAAAAACAGCACCTGGCCCTCCAGGTTGGGGGTTGAACGTGAGACCAACAATCCCACCTTGTAAAACACAAACAGTTACAGAAACTGCGCAGCCATATGTCCCACTGGGGATGAAGTGGATAAGTAAGTAAGTAATTCGTGCAACTGTTACAAACTTTGTTACCCCTACAGGAGCTGACTTGTTTGCTGGATCTTTACTGGACTTTGTGTGGTTAAGACATGTGATGGGTAGAAGATCTGATAACCTTAACAAAGTTGTTAGATCAATGGTCATGGTCGCACAGAGTCATTAATAAAGTTCTTGTTTTAACTGTAGGAGCTTACTGGGCTTCTGGATCCAAGTCAATATTTGTAAGGTTAATCATAATGACTGGTAGAATGAATGTCAAAGGTCAAGGTAAAATGCAATTTCAATATCAATATAATTTCAGTGGGAGCTGAATTGGAGTTGATTCACATCTTTACCAAAATAAGTGTGGCAGTAATTGGTATGAGAGTGAAAGACATTAAAGACCAATTGCAAAGGTCAAACCACTACATAAGGTGACTTTTTTGCTTTATCTTTCCCAAACTTTGTATGGTTAATACTTATGATGAGAAGAGTATCTGATAATATTTATTAGATTGTGGGATCAAGGTTCAGGGTCACACTTAGGGTAGAGGCATAGCAGCCAAGTTCTAGGCATTTTACTTATTTATTTCATTCTGTGTAATATTTTAACCCAGAGAAAACCTGCAAGTTCCATACAGAAGGGCACAAATTGTTTGTTTTTTTTTAATCATACTGTGGCAGTGGTGTATGGTTTGTGGCTCAGCTGGAGGAGAGAGGTGGGGCATAGTGCATCAGGGACCAGCGTCAGGTGAGTGGGTGAACACACCGTCAGTGAATCTGGTCATCTCTGTCTCCTTCATATGCAGTAGTGTGCTGGGACCCAAGAGACAGAAGACCTGAGAAGAGTCTCAAGTGGGAGTTAAATGTGTCTCGCTGCCAGGCACAGTTCAGCGGGGTGCACAGTCTGTTCTCACACAGTGTTAAGAAACCGAATAAAAATCTAATGACTGTTGAGACTGCTTTCCTTGTCTGTTCTTAACACTGAGGGGACTTACAAGCAGCAGATGCTACTGCATGTACCAACTGGGTGACAAACATTGATCAAATATCCCTGAAAGCAGTAACTGTGTCCATAGCCTGCCTGTCTGCTCTGGTTGCTCAGTTGTCAAACTGCATGTACTTCATTATGTACACTACCAATCAAAAGTCTGGACACACCTTCTCATTTAATGGTTTTTCTTTATTTTCATGACTATTTACATTGTAGATTCTCACTGAAGCCATCAGAACTATGAATGAACACATACGGAATTATGTAGTGAAGAAAAAAGTGTGAAATAACTCAAACATGTTTTATATTTTAGATTCTTCAAAATAGCCACCCTTTGCTTTGATTACTGCTTTGCACGCTCTTGGCATTTTCTCAATGAGCTTCATGAGGTAGTCACCTGAAATGGTTTTCACTTCACAAGTGTGCCTTGTCAGGGTTTATTTGTGGAATTTCTTGCCTTAATTAGGTTGAGACCATCATTTGTTTTGCAGAAGTCAGGTTGGTACACAGCTGACAGCCTTATCTGACAACTGTTAGAATTCATATTATGGCAAGAACCAAGTACCAAGTAAAGAGAAAC
>VUQH01038591.1:0-13365 GCA_015106775.1 Etroplus canarensis | reverse complement strand
CAGAGGCCAGCCAGACCTGACTGGTACAATGGGATCAGTGTGTGTGTGTGTGTGTGTGTGTGTGTGCATATGTGGAGACTCACACACACATACACACACGCAGATTAAGAGAGAGATCAGAGTAACTTCTGTTAGCTTTATCAGACAAAGCTTTCATTGGGCATCTGGGCCTCATTTGCTGCTCCTCACTGAGACGCCACATAGTACTAGATATTTCAGCAAGATACCGACTAATTAGGGAATATCACAGAGACGAAAAACAATATGTATAATTTAAGGCTGTTTATGCATAATAAGCTGGTTATAATTGAAGTTGGGACGCGGTGGCACGCAGTCGTCCCTATATGTACTACAGCAGAACTGGAGCCAAACCGGCTTTGCTGCAGGGATGCATTGAATCCACAACATGTTTAGATTCAGTCTCTGCGGTTTTAACAGTGTGATTAAGGAGCCTAAATGACACTGCAAATGATATGTTTTCATGAGTCTGTGGGAAGAAAGTCGGGGAACACACAAGTGGCTTCATTTTTCGCTTTTTAATTGCAAAATCAATGCAGAGCAAGAGCGATATTAATATTTATGGCATAAGCTCTAATAATATGCATTTCCCGAGACCTCCAGCCAAGAATACGCCAATGCCGGCACTATGACATAATCAAAGTTTAGAAACTTCGCTCCTCCTGGACACAGATTGCATCATACAGTCTTCCCAGGTTAAGAGTAATATCTTAGCCGGTTGACTGAGAGCCATTCCACATTCCTATGTAACCCATTCTACTAAAAACAGGCGCAATTAACCTGTGAGGTGGTCACAAACTAGTTCTCATAGAATAGGAATGAACTGAGCTAAAGACAACAAGACATTTTTTAATAGTTTTTTAAAAATAACATCAGCTTACATCATAATTAAAATAAAATATGCAAACGTCCCGCTGTTTCCCTTACATTAAAGCCCAATTTCAGTCTGTCAAGGTTTCCATCAAATCAGAAAATTGCGTGTGCACGGGAGTAGGCTAACCCTAACTCTATCACTAACTGCTGCTAGAATTCCTACACAGCTGCTCATTTTATGCCATAAAGTCGCTCACAGTGCTATGACAGCCCTAACACTCACAGAAAGGTGTTTTACTACAATAGAATTCCGAAAAATCTAAAACTTGAACTGTATCTATGGATCTTTTCTGTCGCAATCATAATGAAATGCCCTGCTAATTCTGGACTAAATCCCTGTTAAACCAGACGTCCAAAGAGTGGGAGTTCTTGAGAGAGCTTCTTTGGTAGTACTCTTTTACACAAAATAGGTATTAGAATATGCCACAATACTAAAACCATCTGCCTAACTTTGTAATTGTCTCATGCCATACATCTCTGGCTGGTTGGGCTGTGGACAGGTGACCTCTGGTAGTGTCATGTGGTCTCTGGCACGAGGATACTGGCAGGAAATGCAGTCATTTGAAAGAAAAAGTGCATCCTAAAATGTGGTGATTTGTATAACCACTTTTAGCGACAGTAACTTTAAGTAATCATTTTCTGTATGACTTTTAGTCTCAGATCATTGTGGAATAATTTTGGCCCGCTGTTCTTTGCAATGTTGCTTCTGTTCATTGAAGTTTGCAGGCATTTCTTTATGCGCAGCTCTTTTTAGGTCCCAACACAGCATTTCAATCAGGCTGAGGTCTGGACTTTGACTGGGCCATTTAAACACCTTGAGTTTTTTCTTTTCAAACATTCTGTTGTAGATTTGCTGGCATGCTTTTGATCATTGTCCTGTTGCATGGCCCAGTTTGGGCCAAGCTTTAACTGTCGGACAGATGGCCTCACATTTGACTCTAGAATACTTTGGTATCGAAAGGAGTTCATGGTGGACTCAATGACTGTAAGGTGCCAAGGTACAGTGGCTGCAAAACAAGCCCAAATCATCACTTACCTCCACCATGCTTGACACTTGATATGAGGTGTTTGTGCTGATATGGTGTGTTTGGTTTTCTGCAAATGTGATGCTGTACATTATGGCCAAAGATCTCCACTTTGGTCTCACCTGACCAAGGGACATTTTTCCAGAAGTCTTGTGGTTTGTTCAGATGCAACTTTGCAAACCTAAGCAGTGCTGCCCTGTTCTTTTTAGAGATAAGAGGCTTTCTCTGGGCAGCCCTTCCAAACAAGCAATACTTGTTCCGTCTTTTTCAAACTGTTCTGTCATGAACTTTATCATTTATCATGCTAACTAAGGCCTGAGGTCTGAGATGTAGCTCTTGGGTTTTTTGCAATTTCCCTGAGAATTGCACAGTCTGACCTTGGGGTGAATTTGCAGCACCTGGCTCCTTCTTACCCTTTAATTCTTACAGAAGAAGTAATGTTGTGCTTAGTTTTTGACAGGACTGCACTGAATTTTAAGATTTTGGGCTTTTATGTTCCTCGAGCCATTCCCGAGCAGATTGGCAGGCGTATTGTCCTGCCTGGAGGAGGCTGCTGCCCATGGGGAGTGCAGTTGTCATGGTTGGGGGAGGCTTAGTCTGCAGTAATATATGGGTGGTTCACGTCAAAACCAGATTTTGAAGTTTCAAGCAGAACATTGTAGTGTAGTGGCATTATAAGTGTTGTTGTTGATTTTAATGTTGTCTGACTCGTGAATATTCCAGTAGATTGCAACTTCACTCTACTGTATTGGCCGTAAATTGCTTGTTATATTACAAAGCAAGCACACTAACAGAATCATAATATCATTACCAGATGGATAAGGTCAGCTTTTGTGTGTAGATTTTATTATTTTCCTATAATTCTATCAGTAAATAAAGTCTATCTCACCCTCCCACCTCCGTGTGAAGCCACATGACATGCCTAGCCGAGCATAAGTGCCGGCGCCCACCTTATTCTATACTTATAGGTGCCCACACAAGCACAGCTGCACCCATGGTGCCTGTGAGCATTGTGGCTAAATAGTGATAAAACATTTCCCAGTTTAGCATTAAAAAAAGCTGTTTAGAAATCTGCTCTGTTAGACTTTATAAGCTAAGCTCATAAAATCTATTTCCACATCTCTTTGGGCCATGTTGAAATTACCCTAGTCTTTATTTGAGTGTGTTTGTTTTATATGTGTGAATATTGTGTCGTTTAGTAGTTTATTGGCTTCTTTCTCGCCAGGGTTGTTTATCACTATATTCTTTCAACCAAATCTGAAGAAAAACATGAGCTCAGTATGTTCCAGAGAAAAGTAATGAGGTCTGTGTGTCCACGCTGATGTACTTTTCTATACTTTCACTTCCTCATTATTCTCTTTTTTTTATGGATATTTTTTTCCTTTCCAGAGTTTTATTTCAGCTTATATTCAACATTGCGGTTCCAGGCAGAGGTCAGATACACCATTTGGCGCTGTTCCTCGAACCCAGAAAGTCTAAATTGTGCCTTTTGGATTACCATACATCAAAATAAATTCCCTCAGCACCCACCGCACAAGGCCTTGATCACAGAAGAGAGCCTCTTTTATCTGTAGCTCTCACACTTTTGGCCATGTTTCTGGTCCGCTGGTGAGCCGGGCCTATACTTTGTGTGCCCATTTTTGCCAAACTGAGGGATATTTCACGCAGGCTTTTAGCCTCAGTCGACATTTATAGACAAAGGGGGACACTTTAATATGTTTGTCTGTGTGTGTCGGCCATGCCGTCACTGCTCCTCTCCTGTTTAACTTCTTCCATCTTTCTACAGCTCTCCCATCTAGCCTTCGCTGGCAGTTTGCCCGGTGCTTACCACCCAGCCTGAACAGCTTGTGTGTGTGTGCGTCTGTGTGTATGTGTGTGTGTGTGTGTGTGTGAGTTCAAGCACTTCTTTATGAAATACTATAAGTCAGTAGCATAAAATACCTGACAGTCAGATATGCAGAAGGGCACTACATCAGAGGATTCATTGATGTATGTTTTGGCATGCTGTTCTGCAGCTATATGTAGTTGCACAGCTCATGCTGGCATTGGTTTGAAAGCACAGTCTGCCCCAGATATGAGGCCATCCAGAATCCCATTCATTCTAAAGAGCCATCCTGACAAGTGCAGTGAGTAGGTTGGTTGGCATGTTTGTTGACTGCGTTCCTGAAGCTCTCTGTAGCTACGCCGGGCTCTGAGAGCGTCGTGGTTTGGGATTAGTCAGATAGTTTGGGTCTGAAAACGGAGACCTGTTGGATTAGATTTCAGTGGTTAAAGTGAAAAAGGTGATTGCTGCGTTGTTCCAACACTCAGTGGTGACCGTAGTTGGACTGCCATTGCATTTCCCAGCTCTCCTCTGCCCTGACGCTGTGCCCCTGGCCTCCCGGCATACCCCGACCCACCCTTTCCCCCTGTCTCCCGTCACCTCCCTTCGCTCTGATCCCCTGCTGCTTCAAAACATGGCCTCTCACCGGACCATGCCCTCAGTCCCCCTCCCCCTCAATCTGACAGATATGGTACAGCCCGCTGACTGTACCCCAACACAGAGTCTCGGACAGACAGATTGTGAGAAGCCATCTGTATGTTAAGCCAATCAAACAAATCAATGAATGAATCAGTCGATCAATCCATTGATTTCAGTCAGTCATAATCATTTGATTCTTGTAATCAAATCTGAAAAAGTCTGATAAATTTCTTCTTCTTTCTTTTTTTATTGATTAGAGTCTAAGTAAGAAAAGGAGCCATGTTTGATTAAAACCTCGTCTCTGTTCTACCATTTTGTTGATCCCCTTTTTGCCAGGACTCTCATCGCCTGGTTCTCTTAAGAAGCCGGGGAAATTCGATTTCAGCGCCCTGTCCTCCCAGACGAGGTCCCCCCGCATGGCGTTCACCCACCACCCACTGCCAATGCTGGCGGGAGTGAGACCAGGTGAGATCAACCCAGCTCCCGATCCCCCCTGATCGCCCCAACCCCTTCCTCTCCCCCTCCTCACCATCTCCTCCTTCCCACTCCACACTTTTTCAGTGCCCCCTCCACCCCAACCCTCCTCTGTGGTTTAGAGCTGGGGCCGTTGTCTGTAGGAGATGAGAGTGGCTGGGAATTAAAAGCTGGCAGGTAGCTCTGTGGGTCTGTGCCTCCTCCTCTGCCTCCTCCTACCTTGTAAGGTGCAGGTTCGTGCTGGTGATGGAGCTTCTAGGGATTATCAGTGTTGTGTGTGGCTTTTCTGGGCCTGTCTGGTGGCGGTTAGCTGGTGGTCTTACATTTCTGAAGTTGCCTTTTTCTCCTTAGAGTGGATGCTGCTGCCTGTTCTGTCAGCTCAACTTTGCTCTTTTTATTTACACTTGCAAACTGTTACACGAATAAAGCAACTGTCATCAAGTGTCATTTACTCATCCACTCCAGGTTCCTCTTTTTATGTTTTATGACACTTGGGTGGCAGAATAATCGCATAACCCATAAAGTAAATGAGTAAATAAAAAATTCATTTTGAAGTGGTAACTACCATTAACTAATTAGACATAAAGGCAAAATTATCATTAAGAGAAGCAATTATAAATGTGAGTTATGGCTAAAGTCTTACATAATGAAGTCTGTATATGCACAAATAATCCATGTGAGCCAAATGCTCCGGCCTCAGATTGCTCTAAATGCCACGCTTCAGACAGTTTTTTCTACTCTTGGCTCTGTATGATGTCAGTGAGTGGGGATATTCCTAATATGGTCATCTCAGGCACACAGCTCTGGTTGTGAGCGCAGCAGCCCATGAGAAGGGAAGGTGAAGGCAGCTAAAACGAATTGTTTCACTAACAGTGGATGAACTGGGGGGGCTGCACCAAGGTCCAGTATTATATAAATGAGAAGTATTTTGAACAGCAAATCATGCAAAGCTACTCTAGTAGAGTGCAAAAGCAATACAAGAACAGAACGGTAGCGCTACATTTGGCATTTGGTAAAATCTTGCATGAAGTTAAGTTTACTTGTCAGACAGACTAAACAGAATACTTCCGAGCCTGCAAGCTTTGAATAAGCTTTGGATAGAGACTTATATTTACCAGAAAGTTTGCATTATACACTGGAGGCTCAAATTGGTGCGCCGACAGAAGCTATTCAGTAAGAAGTGTGGGTTGTGTAGCTCCAACCTTTTGGAGCTTTCCTCATTAGTACAAACTAAAAGTCACAATACCTCAGCTTCTGATAATTTCATTTGGACTATACCTTTCTAAAAAGGCTTTTGTGACTCCCCTATATTTATTTACAGAGTGTAAAGGGTTCCCCTTTAATACTCCTAAATATATGATAGCAACCAGCCCCAGTGAGTCTAAATTTACAGTCCACACAGCAGTTGGTTTGCAGTAATTTAATAAGCTGCAGTTTTGTTTGAGAGTATGAAAATATGCACCCATAAAGCACCAGTAATATCAGCTGATCAGGGCCTTAAAACAATTCTTAAAGACCCCTTCTTAAATAGGGCCAACAATAACAAAATTAATTTGATTTTAATCACATCACCGCACCGAAACATAGGGGCATGCGATATTCCCGACAAAGACTGGGACCCTAGCAAATCATTCATGACCCCTAAGTAGGCTGATGTCGCATTTTATTCTTATCTCTTCAAATTCTTATTATTTTCTTTCCTTTGCAGTGTGGGGGCGAAAGTGAGGTTCTGAGTTTTAGCTGCTGTGTACCAGCTGATTCTCCGCAAACGGCTCAGATATCAATCAAAGCCAACTAGGCTCCAAATATAAATCATCGTTTTTTTACCACTCCGGCTCAGATCACGTTAGGGGACTTTCTTTTTGGAAAATGAAGCAGCTCACTGGAGATAATTACCCATGTGCTTTAGTTCCGCAGCTAGCCTACATCAAAGGATTTTTAAGTCACCGAGCAGATGTGGGGCAATGAGGTTGACCGCCATGTCATTAAAACCTCCTCGGTGCTTGCTGACAGAACCTATGCCTCTTGAGATGTGACTGGAGTAAATCGAATCTCCACGCACACATATGCATATCCTGTCCATGCTGATGCCACCACGCACACGTGTATACGATATCTCATCCTTGTGGTGGCCGGCGGTTCTAATTTATACAATTTGGGATTTGTGTCTTTTTCTACAAACTGTAACAGCGTGCACACAGGGAACGCTGCCACGCTAGCGCGAAAGTGCTTACCACATCATCAGCATTGTTGTTGTTCTATGTGAAAGACAAGATCCAAGGGGAATTAGGGGTTGGAAAAGTGGGATTGAGGAGCACGCTGGGGCCAGCTGCTCATAACAGTGAGGGTGCTAAGGGGTGGTTTTGATGGAGTTTGATGCGCCAGCCACATTCAGCCGCCGTTTGTCTAGATCAGTTTTTGGCCTATTTGGAGTTGCAACGGCCCTTGGAGGTCGAAAATATTACACCATGAGTTTAATTAAAAGTGCATGTGCTAGTTAGCAGGTGAACCTTAACCAAAAAAAAAAGTGTAATGTCTAGTCTGTAATGTAATTGATAAATAGTTTGAATGTCCAGGTCAAAAAAGTACACCCAGATGCAAATGATAAAGAGTTAAAATATTTGGCTGAAATTAATAAGCAGACATCAGGTTGGTTATATGGCTGGAAGTAGGAAATGAAAGGCTCAAAATAATTAGCAAATATTAAAGTTTAACAAAGCTAAAAGTAATAAGAGGAAACAACTCACATCCATTTCATTATGTACACATTGCTGGGACCAGGTTAGACCCCTTTTTGCCTTCAGAACTGCCTTAATTTGTTGTGTTCAATATTCAACGAGGTGCTGGAAGCGTTCCCCGGAGATTTTGGTCCATATTCACAAAGACAGCATCATGCAGTGATTTGTCAGCTGCACATCCATGATGAGGATTTCCCATTCCACCACACGCCAAAGGTCCTCTGTTGGATTGGATCTGGTCACTGGGGAGGCCATTTGAGTACGGCGAAGAAGCCAGTGTGAGATGATTTGATCTTGGCGTGTTATCCTGCTGGAAGTGTGGTCACCGTGGTCATAAAGGGATGGACATGGTCAGCAACAATACTCAGGTAGACTGTGGCATGTAAATCATGCCCACTTTGTTCTGAGGGGCCAAAAGTGTGCCAAGAAAATGTCCCCCAGTCCATTACACCACCACCACCACCGGCCAGAACACCATGAATACAAGATGAGATGGATCCCTGAGTTCATGTTGTCCACACCAAATTCGGAGCCTATCATCTGAATTTGGCAGCAGAAATCGAGACTCTTTGGACCAGGCAATATTTTTCCAATCTTCTGTTGTCCAGTTTTGGTGAGCCCATATGGATTGTGGCCTCACTTTCCTGTTCTTAGCTGACAGGAGTGGCACCTGGTGTGGTTTTTCTGCTGCTGCAGCCCCATCTACTTCAAGGTTTGACATGTTGTGATTTCAGAGATGCTCTTCTGCATACTTTGGTTGTAGCAAGTTACCATTATTTGAGTAACTGCTGCCTTCCTATCAGCTTGAAGCACTCTTCTCTGACCTCTGAGAACTGCCACTCACTGGATATTTTCTCTTTTTCAGACCATTCTCCTGGAGATGGCTGCCCTAGAAAATCCCAGCAGATCGGCAGTTCTTGAAATACTCAGACCAACCCGTCTGATACTAATAACCATGTTCAGTTCCTTAAATTGCCTTTCTTCCCCATTTTGGTGCTTGGTTTGCAGTTTAGCAGGTCATCTTGACCGTGTTTATTTGCTTAAGTGCATGGAGCTGCTGCCATGTGATCAACTGATTATATGAACAGGTGTACCTAATAAAGTGGCCAGTGAGTGTTGCTGGCTCACATTGATGGCTAAACGATGAAATAGCCAAAAGTAATGCAAAAAACACTACCCAGCTTCTGCCACTCCTGGTTATTAGCACAAATATAAATAGACACACCTGAACACTAATAGCGCAGCTGGTTAATAAATGATTATCATCAGTTTCATTTAGTAATATTTCAAATTAAAATAAACACATTTATAATGTGACAGGGAGTGTCAGTGAAGGGGTACCTGGACTTTGGGGGTGCATAAGACAAAAAAAGGATGGGAATCAGAGGAAGGGGCTGTAGGGGGGGATTCCCTCTGATACCGTCTCCCCTCACCATCCCCACCACCCCACCCCATCCCATCCTCATCCCACTTCCATACCCGCTGCTTTTGGCCTTCACCCAGTCTCTAATGGGATTAGTATGGGACTATAGGAGCAGGGAGACGGCTTCACTTGGGAGCAGGCAGCCTGGCATGGGAGCAAGGTGCTGCTGGGCTCTGAGGCATAGGCCCCTGTCTGGGGGGGGGGTAATGCAGCAGGGTTGGCACCCATATGAAGTACACTCACACACACAATGTATAAGATGCAAGCACTAAAGAACGTTGGCAGCCCAATGTGGGCAGCTGGGGGGCCTGTATGGGATGGGGTGGGTGTTAGACTGGCACAGCTAAGAGGAAAACAGGCTTCTAATACAAAACAAGGAGATTTAGTAATGGATATAGGTCTGACAGAGAGGGCTTTGTGTTTGGTGTGGTAGGGCTCAACCAACTGCTCCCCTTTCACACCTCAGACATATATTCATCTGTTTGGTGCGATTTCACTAGTTTCTTCTGTGGTAAAGTGAAAAAAAGGAATGCTTTCTGTAAGCTCATTAGCCACAGAATGCTGTTATATTTTGCATTTCCACACCTGTCGTATACACACACACACACACACACACACACAGATATAAAGCTCTAAAGCCATTTAGCAGGAAAAATATTAACTCACATTTAAAGTGTACTTACAGATTAATTCAGTCTTAGAAGCAAAATGCGTCAGATAAAAAAAGGCTTTAGCATGTAAATGCCAAAATGCATTAAAGCCAATGAATCACACCCTCAAAACGGCACACAGAAGTGCAGGCATTAACACCAGCTAATATAAGACACTACTCAATGATCTCTTTGTTCTTTTTTAAACAAGGTTTTTGGATCTGATTTCAAAATGTAGCGTTTTTATCTGCTGAATTTGTGCCCATTTAGGTCTGTGCAGTCTGAGCGGCGTTGCCTTATATTTTTATATCGTCGGTATGAGTGCTCACATATGTATATAATGTGTATTAATCTCCTCTGTAAAGCTGTAAAGGTTTACTAGATGGGTCATAAAACATGAGCAATGCTTACAATAGCTATTAACTTGAAATTAGCTTTTAACAGAAAAAAACCCAAATTCCTTTCATTTTAAAACCAGATTTAAAAGTCATCATATCCAGTTGTGATGTGATATTTTTGGTATCGTTCGGCAATGGCTCATTCATCTCTGCCATGTGTAAGAATGTGTGGAAACTCGGTGGTTCGTGTCTTTCTCTCGCTCTCTCTCCCTCCTTCTCTGCTTCTATTTCCTCTAACACAAACATCTGTGTTCGCAGGGAGTCCCCGTGCTTCAGCCTCGGCCCTGCACTTCCCCTCTCCCTCCATCATCCAGCAGTCTAGCCCCTACTTCACCCACCCAACCATCCGCTACCACCACCACCCTGGACAGGATCCCCTGAAGGAATTTGTGCAGTTTGTCTGTGCCGATGGCTCGGGGCAGGCCGCCGGACAGGTAAGGCTCGCAACCGAAAGCCCTGCAGCCTCACCTTGCACCTATATTACATTAGTCTGGCAGAATAGCCAATGAAGCCAATTAAAAAGCAGGGGAAAGCTGAAATGCATTAGTGGAAAAGTATGAAAGAAAGCAAATGGCCACCATTATTTCAGTTTTTACCACTGTTTTATGCCTGATGTTAAAAATCTAAAAAAAAAACCAAATTGAAAGTTCAGAATTAAATGTTTTACTTCGAAAATATTTATCTGATTGTTTATAGTAGCAGTTCATTAGAAAATATTGGGGGGTTCCAGGTTTGAGAATAGAGAAAAATTCAGTTTCTCTGAGATTTCAAGTCAAGTTTTTTCCTCGGGTCATTAACTGACAAAACATGCTTAAGCTTACATCATTTATCTTTACTTTTGCTGCCCGGACTTAACCCAGGCTAATTAGGAACCCCATAATTTCGTTAGTTTTTTATGTGATAATTTGAGTAGATATCTATGAATGTTTGACACTTATTAGTCTTAATTTGGAAACTTAGAAACGATCCTTTCTTGTAATTGTGCAACCTGAACATGTCTTATTGGAATTTCTTTGTGGTGAATTCCTTCATGTTTTTCAAATAATGACTAACTTTCAAAATTAGGTATTAAATTGCAACTATTTCAGCTACACTCTCAAAAAAGGATGTGTCAAGATCATACACACGTTTCATTTAAAGTTTTTTTTTTAACACGTATTAAAATATGGACTAAACATTAAAAACATAGCAATTTAAACACTGACTATTTTAAAATGCAGATCTGTTTACAGTGTACAACTGTTCTCCTAAATTGGTCATAATTTACATATGACAGTTAGGTACATAAGTTTTTGGACAGCAGGGCAATTTTTGTAATATTGCTTCTGTACATCAGTATGGTGGATTTTAAATCAAACAGTCAAAATGTGATTGAAGTGCAGACTTTCAGCTTTAATTCAAGGGGGTTGACAAAAATATTGCATTAACTGTTTAGGAATCACAGCCATTTTTGTACTTGGGCCCCCGATTTCAGAAGGTCAAAAGTAATGGGACGTACAAGCAGTTTCATGAGACTTATCCCATATTGTTCCATGAATTAAGAAGATAAAAGATCTGGAGTTGATTCTCAAAAGGTGAACTCTCATCTAGTAGCTGTTTAGTAGCTGAAACTCTCAATATGAGGCACTAAGAGATGTTGATGCAAGGCAAAGAGTCATTATTAGGCTAAAAAGCCAAAATAAACCTATCAGAGAGACAGCAAAAACTTTAGGGGCAGCCACAACAATAATCTGGAACATTCTTCAAAAGAAGGAATGCACTGGCCAGCTCAGCAACACCAAAAGGCCTGGAAGACCACAGATGACAACTGAAGTGGACGACCTTTCTTTTGTCAAGAAAAACCCCTTCACAACATCTAGTCAAGTCAAGAACACTCTCAGTGAGGTAGGTGTAACACTGTCAAAATCTGCAATCAAGATCGGGTTTTATAAATGTGAATACAGAGGGGTCGCGCTAACAACTGGGTATAATCAAGAACAGAAAAGCCAGATTAGACAGAAAACATCTAAAAGAGCCCTCCCAGTTACAGAGAAAAAAAATCTTTGGACCGATGAAACCAAGATGAACTTGTACCAGGATGATGGGACAGGGAAAGTATAAAGAAGTAAAGGAACAGCTCATGATACAAAGCATACCACAACATTTGTCAAATATGGTGGAGGCAATGTTATGGCACAGGCATGTATGACTGCCAATGGAACTGGGTCACTATTGTGTATTGATGATGTGACTGCTGATAGAAGCAGCAAGATGGAATCTGAAGTGTACAGGACTGTACTCTCTGCTCAGATTCAGACAAATGCTCCAAAACTGATTGGTTGGTGCTTCATATTCAAATGGATAATGGCCCAGAGCATACTGCAAAAGCAGTCAGATCTGGAGTTATTTCTCAAAAGTTGAACTCTCATTCAGAACCTTTTTAGTGGCTAAAACTCTCAATATGAGGCACTAAGAGATGTTGATGCAAGGCAAAGAGACATTATTAGGCTAAAAAGCCAAAATAAACCTATCAGAGAGACAGCAAAAACTTTAGGAGCTGCCAAAACAACAATTTGGAACATTCTTCAAAAGAAGGAATGCACTGGCCAGCTCAGCGATACCAAAGGCCCTGGAAGACCATGGATGACAACTTAAGTAAATGAACTTTCCTTTTTTAAGAAAAAACGCTTCACAACATCGAGTCAAGTCAAGAACAGGAGGTAGGTGTAACATTGTCAAAATCTACAACCAAGTTCGGGTTTTATAAATGTGAATACAGAGGGTTCATGCTAACAACTGGGTATAATCAAGAACGGGAAGGCCAGACTAGACAGAAAACATCTGAAAAAGCCTTCCCAGTTACAGGGAAAAAATCTTTGGACCGATGAAACCAAGATGAACTTGTACCAGGATGATGGGACAGGAAACGTACAGAGAAGTAAAGGAACAGCTCATGATACAAAGCATACCACAACATTTGTCAAATATGGTGGAGGCAATGTTATGGCATGGGCATGTATCACTGCCAGTGGAACTGGGTCAGTAGTATTGATAGATGATGTGACTGCTGATAGAAGCAAGATGGAATCTGAAGAGTACAGGACTATACTCTCTGCTCAGATTCAGACAAATGCTCCAAAACTGATTGGTTGGCGTTTCACATTCAATGGATAATGGCCCAAAGCATACTGCAAAAGCATCTCAAGTTTCTCAAAGCAAAGAAATGAGATATTCTTCATTGACCAAGTCAGTCACCTGATCTCAACCCAACAAAGCAGCTTTTCAGTTACTGAAGACAAAACTGAAGGCAGAGAGACCCACAAACA
>VUQH01038590.1:0-15853 GCA_015106775.1 Etroplus canarensis | reverse complement strand
CTGTAAATAAACCTTCTTAAATCTGCCTCCAGCATCCCGGGTCTGTTCTGTTCACTGGGGGACCATGACAATCAAGGCCACAGAGTAACAGAAAATACCTGTCAAATCACAAGCTATTTTCAAATGCTTCATTTGTTTTTTTGTATTAGATTAGTTTTTTTTAAGATGAAGGCTGGGCATAGCAATTTATTTCACGTTATCAATCTCATGATGTGTCAGTGATAATAAAGATGGAAAATGTTATGTGACTACACAGACTGTATGCCTTTAAAAGCTTAACTTTCTTTTTGTATCTTTTTCTGCTACTTTGTTTCATCAGTGTTTGCCAGTGCAAGAGAAGCTGCCCGTGTCTCGATTCGTAACTGTTGAGGATATGCTAGAATAGACCAGTAGTTTTCAAAATGTGGGGCAGGCCCAGGTAACCAGGCACAGGTAACCAGGTGAAAATTTGAAACTTGGGTGAATAGATATGTTTTTTGTGGAAAAAGAAACAAGAGTTTGCTGATGCCACTGCGCTCATGATCTGCACATTTAAAATTCAACATGGATACTTTTATATTATTTGGGATTGATAAAATCGTGGGGTGTGGAGTGTGAAGTGGGGCATCCCAGAAAACATTTGAGACCCACTGGAACAGACAAACGGAGAACGCTTTGCAAATGTATGTTACACAACAGTAAAACTGGTACCTTCTGATTCATGTCAACTGAACTGTATGGAAGTCGGACTATGTCATGGACAAAGTGGTTATTTTCCAACTATACCAATTTACTGCCCTCAAGCTAGAGGCCTCTTCATCTTTGTGGAACACACATTTATAGCGCCACTATGTCTTCTCCACTTTACCACTTTTCACTCAAGCAGTTCAAGTGTCTGCCAGTAGTTATGCATCAAACACTTGAAAATACTTGAAGCTAGTCAAATTTTTATAAAGCTGTTGTTTCCCAAGTATTCAAAATCACAATCTGTCTAGTCTGCCCACTTTCATAGTGCATACTACAATTATTTGTGAATGAGTGTCTGAAACTCTCGCTTCAAATTAAAGAAGTTTAAAGAAGTAAACCCAATGGTGGCCTCTTCAAGTATTTGGTTTTAAAGTGACATGAATTTTAGTGGAGATGTTATGGTGGATCTTATCAGGGTGTGGAATAAACCTTAGGGAGGCTATAGTTCTGCTTAGCAGTGCTTAGTGATGCCCATTGCATGTGTCTGCATGTGTGTTCTCTTTGTGCAAACAGGAAACTCATAATCCTTCTGAATGTTATGTGGCCATTGCACTCTAAAATTGTGTATTTGCTTATGTGCATTTATGTATGTATGCAAGTTATTATCTCACCTTGAAGACCAGTTCACCCATCAATCCATTCCATTGACCATCAGGCTGCAAGCTGCCATATTTGTGGTCTGGAGCGACATAGATCTCATATTTAAAGCCCAGGTAGTTGGACAGAGCATCCAGGACATCAATGGAAAAGCCCTGGTACTTCTTTGGTTTCCCGAGAACATTCTCTGACACCATTACAAAGGGCTCCTCCTAGAAGGCAATGGTCATTGCGTCAGTAAGTCAGTAAAGCATCCAATCAGTTCAGTTCATTCAAGCATTAAACCACCTGTTACCTTAAAGGCATTTTAGCACCACAAAGTTTTATTCTGATGATTGAAAACATGTCTGAGGGCCTACATTTTACATGGAAAAAGGTATTGGTCACTGAAATGCAATGTAAAAGCAGACATTACAGATAATAGGAAGAAGTTCATAATTAAAAATTGCTTGAACAGGCAAATGACTACTAATAGAAATGACTAATTTTTTATATTTTAATATATATTATTAATATTAACAGTTTTTCCTTCTGTCACTGCCATATTCTTACTTTTTGAAAGCTACCTCACTGCCCAAAAATTCAGGTGATATTGGTCTCTCTATAGGCATTAATGCGGAAAATGTGAAAACAATCCTAGTAAACAATCTTCTTTTGACGCAATCAACCTAATCTTTCATTGAGGTATGAGGACACACAGACCAAAAGAGATGCAGAAACCAATTATTTTTTTATATTCAAATGTAAGCATTTTTCAACTGTTGACACCAGTCAGGAGAAAATTAAGACCAATCCCTTTTTTGGCTAAACTTCTTAAGTTCTTTACTCACAGTGTAGTGGTTTACATTTGATTTGCAAGTGAAAGGTCCCTGATTTGATTCCAGGTGGGGACACAAGTCCCTCTCAATATGGAGGGTAGCAAAAGGCATAAAACCTCTGCCAAATTACTAATATGGATTAATCTGATGTGACAGACCCTTGGGGAAAATACAAGGGAGTGGCTGAAAATACACTGTCATAAGGTCTTTACTCAGCATTCTTGTATTCATTTCAGGTACTGATTTAATAGATAAAAAAGTAATCTGTCTAACATTTTAAAGTGAATTAAAATGTTGAAAATCAATAACTGCACCGTAAATTTCAGCAGTTTTGTTTTTAATTGTTCATTCTAAAATACCACTGGGAAGACTGAGCTTCTTGTTTATTGATTTTACTGGGGCATGTAAAGTGCCCTGTTGAGGTTAAATGACATCCAAAAGTGTTGTCATTTTATGCAATTAAGTAAACAAAGGCCAAGGGAAAACTAGGTATTTTTTATTTTCTAAATGAGAGCTCATAGGAAACTTCACCTAGACAAGTACCAAGAGCCACATGACATTTATTTTTTATTTTGCTGTAATTCGGATTATGTATTTCAGGAGTTTTTTTTAGCCGTTTACCACATTTTTAAAAAAAAAATAAATTCCTACTGATGAGTAAAACATTGTAGGCTGATGTGTCTTATTTTATGAGACCCTGCATGTTATTGACTGGATATTGGCTGCCCATTAAGCACACACATTCAGACACAAAAGTATACACACAGTCTACACATTAACTTGGCATTTTCTAATCCTTGCTAGCAGCTGCAGTTCAATAAGCTATTAGATAGTGAGTGGACATGCATTCCAAATCTCTCTCTCACCACAAACATCCATCAATTCAGGCAGGAACACTCACAAACACATACACCAATACATACTGATTTTCCTCTCAAGTGACACTGATTTTGTTCCTGTTTCGGGGTTCTGTAAACCTTAAAAACAAACATAGTGGAGGAAACATGGATGACATTGTTCTACAGGGGAATGATAATGTGGTGACCCATATTCCCGTAGCCCAAAACTCCCACTTACCCTTTTACGGAAAATGTAAACATTTGAAGTAAACTTCTACAAGTAAATCAGACATTTTAAGAATTTATTCTGTAGTGTTGAACCCAGCAAGGAATTTAAATATCAAAGTTTTAAGATCAATGGTTTTTGGCAGCATAGCCTTGAGGGAGCAGAAATATGAAAGTTGTATATTGAAGCTCTTCAACTTTTTTATCTTTTTCAAACAACAAAAACAGCATGAGTTCTAAAGAGTTTAATGAGATTAAACCAAAGGTTTGTTACAGGTATACTAAGCCGTAGTTAACCAAGTCATGAAAGAATGACCTTATGTGTCTTTAGTGTCTCAAATCCAAACCTGCAGTCTTAGATCACCTCACATTTTCTGACAAGTACCCAAATTAATTGAGGCAGACATTAAAGTTTGTAAAATGGGAATGTGAGGTCCATGGACAACAATAAGGACAAGCTCAATGAGCTGATTAAGACACATAGTGAATACACTGAATGTAATATAAAATGTTTCTTGGAGATGTTGCTACACTCACTTTCCAGGCCACAATGTGACCATACCTGGCTTCAGAATTATTTTCAGGCAGTCATGGACATTAATCTGAATGGTAAGAAGAATTATGGAGGATTGCACTAGTTGTGAAAAGTGGTGTAATCTCAGTCACGACACAGTGAAGGAACATTTCTGTGGCCTGAATATTGAAATGCCAGCTCTGAAATGCATCCGTCTGAGGGAATTATCTCCCCTCATAGCTGTTGCTGTTTAAATCCAGTCTGATTTCACTATGTTGTTTGGATTCCTCCATCAGCTGACACAGAGTGCATCCAAATGACTGTGGCAGTGGTGAATGGCTATGAAGCAAATGGATAACCTGGACCACCCTCTATACCATTTACTGGATGGGCAGTGGAGAAAGTTTTAGTAATAGCTTCGCTGCCATAAGGATAGTTAAAGAAAATCTTTCTATATTCTATCATACTTAGGTTTTGATTGATTAAGCACGTCATTTTATGCTGTTTTTTTCTCACTGAGCTCTTCTTGTGCATTTTTAACCTTTTGTAGCCATTTTGTTTTGTGATATACTATTTATTTTATTTAGTTAGGTTGTTTTTGATGTTGATGCACAATAATTTCCCAAATTTCGGGATAAATAACTATGTCTTATCTTAACAACATGAACATTTCCTAGACAAAACAAGATGAACATACCAGCAGATGTGCACCTGATATTTTTAATAAATTTGTAGTTCACAAGTTGCAGAAAAAAAATATCTAAATAAAATCTTAAAAAATATGGTTTAAAGACCTCAAGTTATGAATTTTGATAAACAATGAGTTTTTTTAACCCTCTGAACATTAAGCATTACTTGGTTTAGTCTGTCTTCAAGCTACAGGGCTCAAGCTATATTTCGTAAATTGTTTACAGACTGAAATCTTATAATAAAACTACCCTGTGAGATGTAGTTTGTATGA
This sequence comes from Etroplus canarensis, assembly GCA_015106775.1. Lineage (NCBI taxonomy): Eukaryota > Metazoa > Chordata > Actinopteri > Cichliformes > Cichlidae > Etroplus > Etroplus canarensis. The sequence continues at coordinate 11,173 of VUQH01038590.1, read as the reverse complement.
TGCTGTTCTGTCTCTCTCTGTTCTCATTTCTTTCCCTTTAGTTATTATGAAGTCTCTTCCTTTCTGCCACTCACTAGCCGACATACACAACATTTGGCTTCTTTCCACATGACTCTGGGTTCTAGCTTTCCCTGAACACCTTATCTACACCTCATCTTCATACATCCATCAAACCTACACTACTTTCTACTTGACACCCTTGCAGTATGTTAGCCTGCGTCCCTCAAAATCCAGTAATTATTCTCTTAATTTCTGCTTTGTCTTCCTGATATTATTCTCATGTCTCATTTCCATCTTTCCCCCTTATGTACCTCTACACTAATTTCTCTTGACTGGAAGGGATTTTGGTCTTAGTGCCACAGGAAAAAATACTCGGGGAAGGAACTGCAATCTTCGATAAAGTAATACCATTTTAAGTTCCCTTTAAGGGAATGCTGGTACTGACAGACCCATGTGGTGATTTGCAACACTGTGAGCATTTCCAAACACTCAGATAAACTTATCTGTGAAATAGATGTAAAAAGTATTTTGAAAAGCCCTGAACGTTTTTGCTGAAGATTAGATTTTATATTGTTATGGTAATGATTTTTCCCTCAGTCTGAGTTTGGTAAAGATAGAGAAAATGAACCTTAGAAAAACAGACAAGCAATTCAAATTAGGAGTCAAAGAAAAATCTTAAGCTTTATGTTTAAGATAGTGGACAGATTTTCTCTCCATTCTTTTGAGAGTTCAACAGGTCTAAAATTTTCATATGCTGGAAAACATTACTTGGTAATGTCTCCTTTATCTTTACATTGCTATAATACACTCAGGGTTTTTAGTTTTAGTACAGTATTGAAAGATGAGATAAATAGTGTAATAATTTTAGTTAACTTGATGTGACAGAAAACCTGGAACTGCTTTTTCAGAGTAAAACTTTCCTAATGGAATTAATGCACAGAATCATTGCTAATATATTAGTATAATAAACTGGAAAGTACATTTAGCATTATCACATGTAAATTTAACATGCATGTGTATATCATCAGTGTATATGTATTTCTTTTTTTCATTTCAGAATGAGCATTTCATATTATTATATCTATGTAGGGACTGGGCCTTTTCACAAATTTTGCCATGTTTAGTCTCCAAGAACAAGCAAACCGAACACAGGCTCAGTAGCCTTCAGCTTAAAAAGTTTACTTTCACTGAAGGCTCTTCCATGCACTTGGAAAGTGAGGGTAATTAGTTGGTTGCAATCTCCAACCATCTCAATAGACTGAATCCTACAGATTGCCTCTTTAAAATATTTTATTGTTGAAAAGACTACAAAATGAAAGACAAGGTACAACTGTCAAACATAAATGTAAATTACATTTTCTTTGCTTGCAAACTTATAAATGTCACTGATTTTTATTATTAATCATCACATAAAACAAATAAGGCAGTAATTAAACTTGAGGTTACTATGTGTCTTATCTTCCTTCAAAGCAAAAGTTTATTTTCATTTAGGGAGAACACTGTGAGCTTTCTTCATTATCTCCAAAAATATGAACTCAAGTTAAAATGGGACATATTCTGCCTTTGGCTGCATTTTAGGCTGCTGTAGTTAAATCCACAGCTTGCTACTTAAAACAGAGTGGGAGCACTCTTACTCAAAAAAAGCAAAGCACTATGCATTATGAAACGAAGAAAGACCTGCTGCTGAGATGAAGCAAACTAATTTAAAAAATATATACATACAGTATAAAGAAAACCAATTTTATTTAATTGCTGAAAAGTCCTTACACTAAGTTTTCAGTTCCAAAAAATCTATTTTAGCTGATAGTGTTGATTTTTGTGACCAAAACTTTGTTGAAGGGTCAAAAAAACATCACCATGACTTATTAAAAATATCTGTTTTGTCTTTTGCTCAGACAGTGGTATGATCTCATCATAATTAACTAATCAGATATTCAACACTCTAGATCACATAATAGAAATTTTACAAGCTTAAGTTTAGGCATGTTTGGATATTGTGGTTGCTTGTACATAATATGTATAGTTAGATCCATGATTTTTGGTACAATTACTTTTTCTTTCTTCTTCTTCTTTTAAATTTTTTTTTTATTAATTTAATCTCTTTACACCACTGCAGTGGATTTTAAAGTCAAAAAAATGTAAAATAACATCCTTTAAAATGTGACCAAAGTTTAGGCTTTCAACTCTAATTCAAGAGGTGTGAAAAAAGAATTGCTTGAAGTGTTGAGGAATTACAGCCATTTTACTATATCAGAGGCTCAAAAGTAACTGCCAAGCAATTTCACTGTCAGATGAGGCCTGTTCCCTCATTTTTCCATCACAAACAAAGCAGACATAAGATTTGGAGTTGATTCAATTGTTAGACTTGTATTTGGCAGCTGTTCACTGAAACTCTCAATATGCAGTCTAAAGAAATGTCGATGCAAGTGATGAGGCCCCTATTAAGCTGAAAAACCAAAATGAACCTATCAGAGATAGAGTCTGCAACTTTAGGAGTGGGTGAAACAACAATCTGGAGCATTCTTTAAAAAAGAAGGAATGCACTGGCCAGGTCAGAAACAGCAAAAGGCCTGGAAGACCAGAAAAGAAGAAGGAATTTTTTTCAGTTTATTTGAGTCAAGAACACTCTCAAGGAGGTAACTGTGTTATTGTCAAAGTCTTCAATCAAGAGATGGCTTAATTAATGTAAATACTAAGGGTTTAGCACAAGGTGCAAATCATTGGTTTCACTGAAGTATGGGAAATTTAGATTACATTTTGCCAGAAAACATCTAAAAGAGCCTGTTCAGTTCTAGAAAAATAGCCTCAAAACCAGGATGAAACTAGGATGAACTTGTACCCGAAAAATGGGAAGAGAAAAGTATGCAGAAGGAAGGGAACAGCTCATGACCTGAAGCAAACCACATCACCTCTTAAATATGTTGGCGCAATGATATGGCATGGGCATGTGTAGCTATCAGTTGAACTGGGTCACTGGTATTAATTGATAATGACTGCTGATCGAAGTAGCAGAATGAATTCTGAAGTGTATAGGGCTATACTCTGCTCAGATTCAGCCAAAAGCTTGATCAGATGGTGCTTGATAGCACAAATGGATAATGACCCAAAGCATACTGTAAAAGCAACCCAAGAGTTTCTAAGGATAACAAATCGGATATTCTTCAATGGCCAAGTCAGTCACCTGATCACAACCTAATGGAGCAACTTTTCAGTTTCTGAACACAAAACTGAAGGTAGAGGGATCCACAAACAAACAGCAACTAAAGACAGCTGCAGCGAAGGCCTGGCAGAGCATCTCAAGGAAGGAAACAGCATTTTGGTGATGTCCATGGGTTCTAGACTTTAGGCAGTCACTGACAGCAAAGGATTTTTATCCATGCATTAACAATCCTTATATTTAAAATCATGTTAATTTGTTCAGTTTCTTCAGTGTTGTCTTCATTATTTTTCAGCCTCCTAAAATGGGAGCCAATGCATGAAATGCATAAAAATGACTATAATTCCTAAACAGTTAATGCAATTCTTTTGTCAAACCCCTTGAATTAAAGTTGAAAGTCTGCACTTTCATCACATTTTGACTCGGATTTCAAGTCCACTGTGGTGGTGTACAAAGGCAAAATTACAACAAAAGAAAGAAAGAAATGTGTCATTGTCCCCAAATTTATGGACCTAACTGTACAATCAACCCAGCTGACAGACAGTTCCAAAAATTTAGAGGAGGACATTAGAGTAGGAAATACTCAGGGCAGCACAGGGCAATCTGTTCCCTGTATTCCTGAAGAAGTCTTCTCATAATGCTTGCACACTAACACACAGCAACCTCAACAGTTTGTACATGGTAAGATCTGGGAAGCACCTTGAACATTTCTAGCTTTTCTGCCTTTAGGCTCACAAGGGGATCGATCATCTTAAGTAAAACACACACGTTTTACACAACCAGAGCTAAAGAGGAAGACAGGAAGACCAATACAGTACAACACAAAACTTAAAAGTGAACAAACAATAGACCTTTTTGAATTACTAGAGCCACCCTTTTCCAGACATTAGAAGAGGGGCGATATTCAAAAACACAACCCATATCCTTTTCCCTTTAAGGATGATGAAAATCAAAGACTGAAAATATATATAAAAAGACTGGTAAAAAGGGATAGCCACAAAGATGTCTAGTATTATCTCTTTTTTTCTGTGTTTCTCACTTCAAAGGGGGGGATATGAAGAATTTATAGCAGTGAATCTTTAAAGCACTCATGGGATATACTCAAATCGATGCTGCAGGCGAGACAGAACGAGTTGGAAAGCTGGAGTCTCACCATCATCAAGACTCCATCACCTAGTTGTCAAATGCCAGCATGAAAGCTAATGAAATGATGATACTTTTCTCCATTAGTGAGCTCACCTTACTAGGTATTCCTTGTATTTTGCCTCCTCTGACCCCTATCTTTGCTTGAAACACTAAGTCTGATAAATTGTTTGGTTATCATTTTCATTCTCTCACATAAGCTCTTAAGCTGCCCCTTGTTCCATCCCCGTAAACCAACGTGGAATAATTGAAATAAAAAATATAGAAAGGACAAATTTACAATAGAGCAAAAGTTTAAAGTGTACTGCAGTCCTTTCTGATTCTTCAGGGTGAACAACAGGAGAAAGTTCACACAGGAAACACTGAAACAGGTCTTTTTTTTTCCTTTGCACAATTTGAAATCAATGGATAATAATAATTATAAAACAACATGCACACAGATTAACACAGTCAGTTAAACTCACCAAAACAGTGACAACTCGTAGTACAACTCCCCTCATGTTGTTTTCCAATTTCCTGTCTGTCAGAGTGCCATTCAATCCATGAACTGGGTCCCATGTGGCTAGCTGTAATGTACACAAACATAAACACACAGAAATATGCCGAACAGTTAGATTTGCAGGAATCTTGAACAACAGGGTGGGTTTACTGATGAATTAATAGAAAAATTAAAGAAAAAATAGTAATGCTTCAACTATGTGCTTGGATTTACCAAAATACTGCGTGCATACCATTGCAAACCAAAAGAATTTATTTAACAAAGCTAGACTAGAATGGAAATACACTCCCTGGGTACTTTATAAGGTACACTCATTCAGCTGCTTACTAATGCAAATATCCATTTAACCAATCACATAGCTGCAGCAATTCAGTTCATTTACAGTAAGCATGTAGGCATGTTCAATATGACCTGACATGGTGGTTGGTGGTGAACAGGATGATCTGAGTATTTCAGAAACTACCAATCTACTGTGATTTTTCCCACAAAACCAAATCTAAGGTTTACAGAGAATGGTATGAAAAAGAGAAAATATCCAGTGAGTTTCAGTTCTCTGGAAGAGATCCCTGAGTTCAGAGGAAAATAATCAGACTGCTTTGAGTTCATAGGAAGGCAACAGTAACTCAAATAACCACTCTTTACAACGAAGGTATGCAGAAGAGCATTTCTGAATGCACAAAGCATTGCACCATGAAACAGATGGGCTTCAGCAGCCAAACAGCCCACTGGGTGCCACTTCTGCCAGCTAAGGAAAAGTAACCGAGGCTACAGTTTACACGGGCTCACCAAAGTTCAACAATAGAAGACTGGAAAAATGTTGCCTGGTCTGATGAGTCTCGATTTCTGCCATGATATTCAAACGGTAGGGTCAGATTTTGTCATATACACATGAAAGCATGGATCCGTACCGCCTTGTATCAACAGTTCAGGCTGCTGCTGGTGTGATGGTATAGGGGCTGTTTTCTTGGCACACTGAGTGACTGAGAATGAACTGAGCATCATTTAAACCCCACAGCCTATCTGAGTATTGTTACTGACCATGTACATCCCTTTTTGACTGAATTATACACATCTTCGGATGGTTGCTTCTAGTAGGATAACATTTCATGTCACAAAGCTCAGATATTCTCAAACTGGTTTCTTGAACATGAAATTGAGTTTACTGTACTCAACTAACCTCCTCCTCACCAGATCTCAATCCAAAGCGGAAAGTGGAGGAAAAGGAGATTCACATCGTGTGTGCAGAGCTGACAAATTTGCAGCAACTGAGTGATGCTATCATGTGAATATGGACAAAAATCTATGAATGGAATGTTCCCAGCACTGTTTTGAATCTATGCCACAAAGAATTAAGGCAGTTCTGAAGGCCAAAGGGGTCCAACCCAGTATAAGTGAAGTTTGTGAGTGAGTGTCTTTGTTTATTCATTATTAGGTTATTGGGGTTCAGCATAAATATCTATCTAACTACTAAATATTTTATTTCACAGTGTTGTGTATTTGTTATTAAACATTATGTTTAATTATAATTTCAAACAAAAATGATGGTTATGGTTACACAATACCAGACTACACAGCTGTAGCAGTCATACATTTGAACAAAAAGAACTGAATTCTCACACTGCAAACAACTCTCATACTTCAAGTTACTGTATATAAATGAAATTACCCACAGAAAATGTTCCTTTTCTTAAGCACACCTTAAGTTTCTTGAATTTAGCCAAAAGAAATGGACAATTCACAAAAAATAGATGTACCTCTGAAATAGTCTTATAGTGAGCAGTAAAACAACTAAATGGTTTTTGGTCTCATTTAAATCACATTGTAAACTGTCTTTTATCTTACTGGAAATATAACTGATTTTACCAGTGCACAGAGGTCCTTCACAGCTGGAAAAATTCTACTTCACACAAGGCTCCAAACTGTATTTTTTTCATGAAACAATGTGTTCTTATTTTACATTTGTAGTAAACATTTACAAAGCATCTTTTTTGTGCATTGGAAACAGTTTGCGCTTAGCAACATGAATATTGCACTCTAATCTATTTTCAAAAATTAAAAAGAGTCAATTATGCAAAATAAGGATTTCAACATACTAATCCATGGGTGTCCATGCAGAATGTCCCAATTAAAAATCTTTCTTGTGAGCCGCCATTCAGGCGTATTCACAATTCTGTTCCAAAATAGGATCATCTAACATTTATGTCTGATGTTTGAAGGTTGCCCTTCCATATCCCCATTAAGAGGCAAAACTCTTGATCGAATTGCTCAGCAATTTACAGTGTACAATGGGCAATCCACACGCTCACATAAATCCCAAATGCACAATATATAATCTGAAACAGCACACACACAAGACTCATATGACTGTGTGAGCACAAAATCCCAAATCGCTACAGAGTTTGATTTAACTGAGCACCGATCCCACTTACCTTCTGAATTAACTAGGACACTAATATCTTCTTTAACAGTGAGTAGTTCATCATCCAAAATAAAAGTCAAATTTGACAGCACTCGTGTACCCAGTTTAAAAGTAAGTGCTCTTCTTGCATCTGATACAATAGTGTTTAACCAGAACATTATGCATTTTCTGTAAACCCTTTTCAGGCTTTTAAAATTATATAAACAGAAAGTAATATACTGGCCCTGCAATAGACTGGCAGCCTGCCCAGAGAGTATCCCACCTTCTGCCCTATTAAGGCTGGGATAGGCTCCAGCCCCTCTGAATTGGACAAGAGAAATGAAGAAAATGGATGGATGGATGTAATATATTAACAATGAGACCTTCTTTAACTTCCAGCATACAAGATTTTATCTAAAAACCTAAATCAGCCACAGTGAAAATAGCCTGGGCAATGTACTACGTACTGCCCTTGTGAAAATGATGATAATTTTCTTTCAATCAAAAAGCTTCATGGTCTGACCCAGACATCTATCAAATTGCATCACAAACATCCAGTTTTTTCTCCTCATCCCAACCAATCTGTTTAATCTGCTTCATTTTTTCCATAAAGTATTGTTTTTATCTTGTAGAGATGGTGGCAGCAGGAAAAAACCAATAAAGTGTTTTTTGTGTACAGTATGACACGCACACCATCATACACACAAAACTACATGCAATGCTTTGTGTTTAATAGAAACACCAGAGAAGCAGAGGGTACAATGCAGGAGAAATATAGGATAATCCATTTTTCTAAAGCCAGAAGAACTGTTGAATGTACAGTTTTCTGCATATTCTGGTCAATTTCTTTATGGGACCAGTACTTATCATAAAGCTTCCCTAAAGTTGTGTCTTTGTTCATATCCTGCCATTTTGTTACGTTCCATAGCTTGTTTGAAGTATTTTACAGGACCAAAGGCAACAGTTTAAATCACTCTTCTGGTGAAATTTATTGCAGACATGGAGCAGGTGTGTCAGTCTGTGAGTGGTCATTAGAACCCAATACCGTATCATAATTACTATTTTTTTCTCTTGTTCTAACATTGTTTTCCCTGGTGTTTCTTTCTCCCAATTTTTTTCCCTGTGCCTCCCTGGTTGTGTTTTTCTGTCTTTGTTCAGTTTTATTTTAAAATTCATTTATATCACTCGTCTTTACCTCTGAAACTATTTTACCTCCACCATACCACTCACTGCTTCATTATCTTATGTTACATCTGTATTTTTGATGGAATTGGATGGCAAATAACAATTTCCATTCTGTGTCCAGGAAAATCTTGCCACCAGAAGTTGAATTTCTAATTTTTGTTATTCCTCAAAATAGCACCTTTATATGAAACAATATTAAATGCAGCTTCCCCAATTTAAACAAGTTTAGCCATAATAATAAAAATATTTTAGATTAATTATTATTGTAAACATTCAATCTAGATGTTACTTGTTTATTAACACAGGTAATAGTGTATATATATGCACTTGATGGTGACTTCATAAGGTACAACTGCTTATTAATGCAAATATCTAATCAAGCAATAGCATGGCAGCGATACAGTGCATTTAAGCATGTAGCCATGGTCATGACAACCTGCTGAATTTCAAACTAAATATCAGCATGGGAAAGTTTATAGAGAGCAATCAGTAAAAGAGAAAATATCCAGTGAGTGGCAGTTCTCTGGTAGAAAATGCCTTGTTTCTCCCTGAGGTCAGAGGATAATGAAAAGACTGCTTGAAGTTGATGGGAAGGCAACAGTAGCTTAAATAACCACTTGTTACAACCTAGGTGTGCAGAAGAGCATCTCTTGACGTACAGCATGTCAGAAGTAGAAAAACATACCAAGTGCCACTCCTGTCAGCTAAGAACAAGAAAGTGAGGGTACAATTTAGACACATTTACCAAAGTTTGACAATACAAGATTGGAAAAATGTTTAAAACAACATGAATATATCCTGCCCTGTATCAAATGTTCAGGCTGCTGCTGGTGTGATAATGAGGGGGATATTTTGCTGGCACGCTTTGGCCCTCTCAGTGCCAGCTGAGCATTATTTAAATGCCACAGCCTGAGTATTGTTGCTGACCATGTCCAGCCCCGTATGACCACAGTGTACCCATCTTCTAGCTGCTTCCAGAAGGATAACACACCATGTCACTAAGTTCAAATAGTCTCAAACTGGTTTCTTAAACATGACAGTGAGTTCACTGTACTCAAATGACTTCCAGAGTCACCAGCTCTTAGTCCAATAGAACACCTTTGGGATGTAGTGGAACAAGAGATTCATAACCTGAATGTACAGATGTACAGCCGAGAACTCTGCAACAACTGTGTGCTGTTTCTAGCACTTTATTAAATTGATTCCACAAAGAACTAAGGCAGTTCTGAAAGCCAAAGTGGATCCAAACTGATATTAGCAAGGTTTACCTGGCGAAGTGGCAGTGGAAGTATATATATTTTCTTTTTTGCCATGTTTTTTTCCCCACTATGTGCCAAAGAGCTCTGCATGTTCTGATTTACCACTTTTGACATGCATTGTAATGCAGCATCAATCAGTGTTTTTGCTCTATTTTTGTTACTTTACTTGTTTACTTAGATTCTGTTTCCACAGGTTTCCTAATTATGCCTGCCTTTCTTTTGCAGCTGTTAATGACCACTTTTTAAAGTCTGCGTTTCTTTTTGTTTTCTTCTCTATCTGTTTGGGTCCTTCTTCATGACTGAACTATGACAGACAGTATCGTTGATTAGTGGGGAACTGAGAGTATCACTGGTCTTTTAATCCATTTTCATATTTAAATGTGTTAACATAGCACATCCACAGCTGTTTTTATTTTTGGTTTTTGATAGATATTTCAAGCATGTGTTTGTGTGCTTGAATGACATCTATCTTCCTTACATCACTGAAACAACTTTTAATATTCTGTTTGGTACAATATATTCATTAAGTTTCATAAGTTTTTACAACAGCTGTCCTCAATGCAAAATTAAGTTGAAGTCAGCCATAACTTACAATGCCAAAGTAGACATGCAGGATCTTTATAAAGGCATGTAATGAGCAAGGTACTGCTCTTTAAATACAGAGCCTCTATTCATTGCATTTGCAACCTCACTCTCGGTCTTTTTTGTTACACCTTGTGGTGGAAACACTCAGAAATATTTCAATATTTATCATTCCTATTGGAACAGAGTCCAATGACCTCACACAATTCATGTAATAGCCTCACTCCTCACTTCACCTTCACTGTGGTCAGAATCTGTGAGGGTATGCAGGAAGTACAACTATCTTAGTTCTATGTTACAGTATGTTGTTACCTTGCAATCTTGTTGCAGTTAAAGTAGTTAAATTCTGCAAAACAGTTCTCATCTTTCTGAATTCTTTCTGTCCTATTCACATAGATAAACCCAGAGAAATTAGATTATATGCTATCCATGTGTCAGCCTGGAGGGGGAGATGCAGAGCTAAATGTGAGTCATTTCTCTATTTCATAACAGGCAAAAATACAGAGGTATTTGGAATCCTCTGTTTCTCTCAAAATTAGCTGGCTAACCTTTTTTTGTAATACAGAAAAACTACTACTGTATTCTTATTTCCACAGACATAATGCCAATACAGCTCTTGATCAAAGTATGTGTCTGCACACCGTGCTGTACAGTATCTCTTTCTAGTCATGTGCTCTTGTATATTTGTGCCAAAAGAAGCACACATACAAGTACAGTATGGGAAAGGGAATTAAGATAAATGAAAAAGACTGAACAGACTCACAAATAACAAACAGGCAGGGCACTGGTGAGCAAAAAATAACAAACCACACAGTAACACACAGGGACACAAAAAGAGAAACATGAAGATATGTGAAGCACACAGAACACAAACAATATGCTGACATGTGTTCAACAGAGATGATGACACACTACAAAACTTTACAGGACAGCAGCTGCCATAAGTGCTT
>VUQH01038589.1:12652-32886 GCA_015106775.1 Etroplus canarensis | reverse complement strand
TTATGCCCCTGTCCTCTTTGTCATTCTTTCATTGGTTGTTCCCAGTCTGGTTTCCCCTGCTCTGTCCACCTGTCGTGTGGCCATTGGTTGTTTTGTGTTTTTAAGCATCGTCATCTGTGTTGTCCGTTGTCGCGTCGTACTGGTTGTCGTTGTTCCCCTGTGCCACCCTTCATGTCTCCAGGTTATCACGCTTCACGTTTTTTGGATTTATGTTCATGGACTTTATTGTTATTATTATTTGGATTAATAAAGTCCCTTTGCACTTCACGTTGGCTCAGCGGTCCTGCAATTGGGTCCACACCACACCCCCGGCATGCCTCGCCGTGACAGACACAAAAAATCATTCTGTGACCTTGAACAACAGCTTTGGGAATTTTGAGAGCTGACCCAACCAAGATATAGCTAAGTGTCAGGATTTAGCCACAATTCTGAAAATCACAAAAGCTTGTGTTGGCTCACTTCCCAGGACCCTGTTGTGCAAAGAGCCAAAATTCCTGTCTGTGTTTTAAAATTCTCAGCACTTTGTACCCCTTGCCAGTGTCACAGCCTTCAAGGGGGTGGAAAGGACTTGAGAAATGTATACTGTAAACCCTTCTGTGCAGAAAATGCAGAGGAGTAACTTTCACTAGCTGGTAAACACAGACGCCTTTGTGCAGTTGTGGCCAAAAAAACCTAATCTACATGTGTCCCCCGCACTCTGTATTCTTTTCTCCTCTGCTGTCATTAGGCTTCCTCCCCCATGGCTTGTCCAGGAAGATGTGCCAGAAAGACTCAGCTCTCTAATCCTACATCTCACAGGATGAAACTAAACTGTTTACTGAGAGTGTTTCTTACTGAATAGGAGGTGCAGGTCTTATATTATTTGTATTAAAGCTATAGTAACTATTGCAGTTTTGAATAACACAGTGAGTCAAAACAAAAGCACCACAAATTCTTTTTAGCCACATTTTTTGACACTCTACTCTTCACAAGCGTTGACAACTTAAGGAATGTGGTTAAATAATGAGTAGTCTCATTGTTTAGATGACAGAGGGGGGCAGATTGCTAAAGATAAAGAGGAATAAGGCATACTGAGCCTAAGACTGTGAAAAGCCAGATGCTTCAAGATAAAATCCTGCTGGTCTTTTGAAGGATTACAGTAATCTCTCTCTCCACATCTGGATTTTGCGCAACTCACCTGCTTGCTGAGTGCGCCCTCTGGTGGGCAGGGAACGGGGTCCATCCCCTGCAGCATTGAAAGCTGCCACACTAATCATGTAGGTGGTGTAGCCTGTCAGATTTTTAAGCTTCACCCCAAGCTCTGGCAGGAACAGTGTACGCAGACGCTCTGTCTCATTCTGGAGCTGAAACTCCCAAAAATAGATCTAGAAACAAAATAAGAGTTCAGGATGAATAATTTCTATTTTTTATTTTAGTGAAACTATATAAACATGAAAGATATTGTTTGATTAATTAAAAGAAGACATGTTAGTGATACCTTATAACCTTGTATATCTCCATTCTGGGCATCCAGAGGAGGTGGGTCCCATGTAACATCCAGCTGAGTGGCTGTTGAGGACTGGACCACCACATTTTGGGGAGGGGCTGTTGGGACTAGATAGGGCCAAAATTTTAATAACAAAACTACTGTCTTTTAAGTAGAATTGCACACAAGTGGCACAGAGAGAAAAGAAACATACCCGCCTCTCCAACAAAAACTTCCTGTGGTGCACTGCTAGGACCCTCCCCCACCGCATTATACACACTGAGACGAATCTCATAGCGTTTGTGTTTACTCAAATCTGCAAGCAGAGAACCCATAGCAGCATTTTAATAGAACAGTTAGGATGAAAGAGTAATAAGAAGTTACTCCAGAGAGACACAGTGATAGTGATGCCTGTGGCACAACAACGGAGAATTCGAATTATGAAGCAAACTGATGAAAAGATGGGGTTGTTGTGGGGACACATGGAAGATTTGTCAGTGATTAAAAAGATGGAAAGCATGCTGAAATAATGACAGGGCAGCTTGGAGAGATTAAAGTCATTTGCACACAGTAAGAAACCGCGGTGGCCCCTTAGTGGCTACAGATGAGTGGGAGGATGGAAGACACACTTGCTGTAAATTAGTATACAAATGGCATATTTTGTGGAAATAAAATTTAACAGATGACACGTAAACAGATGGAGGGTAATGGAAGAGAGAGGCATAAAGAGATACAAGACTTACTATCCAGTTCATATTGTGTGAGCGAGGATTCACTCAAGTTCCTGATGCTGTAGGGAGCTGGAGTTTAAATAGGAAATGGGCAAGATTGAGGGGGATAAAGGAGGGGAGGGTACAAAAATGGGATAGAGAGAGAATATTAGCGTATTTCTGTTTATTTTTAAAACAGACTGCAGTTCTTGTGGATGGTATAGCAATATATTGAAGAGAAGGTAAGCACACTTTAGCAAAAGGTAGAAACACATACATAATTAGAAGAAGCTCATGGCTATATAGTTAAGTAATTTACTTACCAGTAAGATCTGCCCAGTTGGTTGAGGGACTGTTGACTGTGCGGACAGTGAAGCTGCGTACTCTGTCATAATGTAACTCCCTGTACCTGACCCTAAAGCCCAACAAGACTCCATTTATGTGGTCCTCAGGGGGAGGCTAGAAGGAGAGAAAGTCTGCTTAATGCCCATTATTAACCCAGTCGACTATTGATGGCCAGTAAACATTACTCTGAATTGTCAATTTTCCAATGACAAAACAAATTTCCAAATCATTCAACAATGTACCTGCCATCTGACCAGTACAGATGTGGTGGTGTGAGGTGTAACAGACAGTATTGTCGGTGCTTTGTCTGGGGCTAGAGAAGATGAAAAAATATGTTAGTTAATCAACATAGCTGTGGAAAGTGATATGCAATTCAAACAATCTGGTTGCGAACAGCTCAAGAGTAAACACGTACTGTTGACGTAAAGTATTCACTGTGAAAATTCAAAGTCAAGGCATAAACATAAAGGCATGCTTTCACGGCTACATAGTGCACCAGTTGATGGAAAATCAATAGATATTGTCTCTGTGGCACGAGGTAGTTTAGCCACAAATTCTTACCATCCTGTAGTGTAGTGATTGCCTCACTCTCCTGACTGTATTCACTGTCTCCAATGTCATTAGTGGCTTTAACACGGAACTGGTAGGAAGTAAATGGCTTTAACCTTGAAAGAGAACAAAAGGTGCATCATGTACAGCAGGAGCTGCTCTACTACTAGTACTAATAATACTATCACTAATAATAATTATAATAATAAAAAATGAAAGCAGTCTTTTATATTTACCTGTCCACTATATAGGAGTTTGTCTCATGGCTGACTGATGCAGAGTGAACAGTCCAGTTGCTGTCTGGAAGCTCTCTGTACTGGACTGTATAATAACGAACTGGGGACAGGCCGTCGCTGCCTGGTTCCCATGACAACAGCACTCTGCGAGCCTGGACTTCCTCTTGAGGCACTGTGGGGCGGCTCGTGGGTTGGGGTCGAGCTAAAGGGCACAGACAGACACACACGGTCCCTCTCAGACTTAATATTTAGAGGTGGGCAATTTAAATAATATATTTTAGCTGCAGCATTTTACACTAACCTCTCTTCTCTGTTGTGACCACCAAAGCCTCAGCAGCCTCCCCCCATCCCTTGCGTGTTTGAGCAGTGAGCCGGAATACATAAACCATTTCTGGTTTGAGTCCAGTTGCTGTGTACTGCCGTGCACTGGGGCTGAGCACGTCTACAGTAGCAGCATTGCTGTTTGAAGAGTTTCTTCTGTATGTGATCTGATAGGCTAAGATGACAAACTCATATCAATATAAAGTCATGCATAAAAAGAGATAAGCAAAAACAAAATATTGGCTGAAGTGCAAAATCAAAATGCAGAAATTTTGAAGGGAAATTCAATTCTTGGACTAAGGTTTAAGATTTTATTAAATTTAATTTGGTACACTCCAAAACTATAGCTGAACTGCAAGTTTTTATTTTGCTGTTTAATCCTCCTTACTTTATTTTAGCTCATTTTCATTTTCTCTTTTATTTTGCTCATTTTACATCTCATTAATTTTTGTCCTTTTTATTGACTCATATGCCTTTTATTTCTTGTCTTAATGTCTTTAATATACCATGAGCAGCTCTTTACATCTTCTAGCTGATGATGATCTTATAAAAATAAACTTTTGCTGCGTTGCTTTAACTTTATCTCACAATTTTATGGAAGTCCATTGCAGAAGGTCTGTTTGTTGTAAACTCACCCAGTATAATGCCATTGGGCTGTGCAGGAGGTTGCCAGATGAGCCTAACTGAGGTGGTTCTGACTTCTGGGAACAAGATGCCAACTGGGGGGCCTGGCACTGTCATAGTAAAAGAAAAATCGTCAGGCAAGAATATCTTATCTAACAGAAATCAAACAACTAAAAAAATTTTAAGACATAAAGCCAAGAACATTGTGATGATACATTTGTTTGGAGATGAAGAAACAGCTACAAGATTAAAACTGATTTGCAAAATAGATTAATTTACCATCATCCAAAGTCCTCTCTAGAATGGATGGTGAGCTGCTCCTTCCATCTCCGATTCGTGTGAAGGCTAATACTTGGATCTCATAGAGGACATACTTGCCCAGACCGGTCAGTTGGACACTATGACTGGTGTTCCCCTCTACTGTCCAGAAGTTGGGCGCTGTGTCTGAGTCCTTCTCCTTATAAACAACCTGAAAAAAGAAGAAATTTTCAATGACTTTTAAGTAGGAGCACAATGATTACTACTCTATTTTTTTTTATTTGAATGCGATTCTGAAATGTGCATTCCTTTGAGATAAATTGTGTGAACTATTACCTTATAGCCCAAGATGAGTCCATTGCGATCAGTCTCTTTGACTTCTCCCCACCGCACCAAAATACTGCTTGAGGTGGTGGCAAATGCTGACACATTGGTGGGGCCACTGGAAGGCACTGCAGCAAAAGATAAAAGATAACATTTAGAACAATTAGATCTTACCTATGTGATTTATGATGCCATGATATATTTCCCTCCTCACCAGACTCCCTTGTCCTGCCACTGACTGGCTGACTCCATGGTCCAGAGCCAATACCGTTGATGGCCTGAACTCTGACTTCATATTCCGTCCACTCTTCCAAATCTTCTATGGTGAACTCTCTCTCCAACCGGTCCATGATGACATGGGAAAGAACTCCTCCTTTAGATCCAGCTTTGGCATATTGGATGCGGTAGCCAACAAGGTCTGGATTGCCATTGTATTCCCACTCTGGAAGAGGCTAAGAAGATTTTTGGTGCTTTTATTTCTCCATTTCACACATGGGCAATATGAACGACATCATAACTTATTTTACAGTATGTAGGAGGTGTTACCAGAAACCATGAGATAGTTAGGGCTGCAGTGGTTAGCTTTGATGTTAGAATGTGGCAATGCTGCATTTTATAAAATTGTTATGTTAAACTGTTCATTACTATCATGATCCTGATTTAAGTATTTGTATTTTGACCAGCCACACCAGGTCCTGAAAAGAAATTAAAACATGGCTGTTCAGTGGAGCATAAATACAGGTTTTAGTGATTTTTCATACATTATTACTGAAATGCAACAGCTAGTAAGAACAACAACATAAATCTATTTTTTGTGGAGTATACTATCTGACACTGGCCCTTGTACATGCAGTATACAATTAGAGAAGTGAGCCACAAAATTTTATGATAATTTAACAGCCCTCTGTTGAAAGGGGCCACAATCAGTGAGCTATGTCATCAATTTGTAGAGCCATATCACCCAGCTGACACCCTTTTCCTGGTATCTTTTGTAATCTTTCAGGAGCTGCAGCAATGTCACAAGTCTCTGTATCTCACTGCTTAGGCTTTGGCACTGTGATGTAAATGGACAGATTTCACAAACAGTACTTTGGCCAAATACTGACACAAAAAGATCCCTTCTTTATCCATCATTAAACAGTCCCAAGAAAATGAGAACAAATCGTCAAAGGAAAAGCCGACAACAAAAAAGAAGTTCGTTAAGATGATGATCTTATAAATTAGTTCATTTAAAAGGAAATGTCAAAGTAATCCTTTTGCGCAAAACTTTTTAATATGTGCTTTTTGAAATTATTTTTATGGGATCTTAAGTTGGATAAGAGGTAAAGAAAATGAATGAAAGGATTTTCATGGGTGTTGCCAAAATCTGATTTTTACAAAGCTTATCTTGATAATATTAACAACCCAATTGCATGTTCCCAATTCAGTCTTGTCCCAACAATACTTTCCAAAATTTCCACAAAATGAAAGAAAAGTAATTTAAAATAGCTTACACAATGTGCATGTAAAGGCATACTAGAAACTTCACGTCATCCAAAAGTCCCAACCAAATAAATGATATGATGAAACTAAACTAACTTCAGATTGCCTGAGTTAGGACCAATGTGAATTGACGGGTACCAACTCACCACCCAGCGAAGCCACAAGCTGGTCTCGCTGGCTGTGCGCAGGGTAACGTTTGCAGGGGAGATGTCAGGAGGAGCCTGCAGGGTCTGGATCTTCCTGGAGGGCTGACTGGGGGGACTGATGCCCACAATGTTTACCTGACGCATTCGGAACCTGCAACAAAGGAAACCAGCTGACTGTGAATAAATCATCTAAAAGCCGTGGTGATACGAGAGAGGATTAAATTTGATTGTTTCAGATTATATAAACTGGAACTTTAATAGTGTCCAAAAAGAAATTTGGTCAGTGTAGTAGTGGAGAATATGATATTTTCATGAGCAGAGAAGTAAAAAAATAATGAAAACAAAGACATATTAAGGATACTAGTAAACTGTTTCATTAAAATTAAAGAATAATCAACGACAGAACCATAGGTTAAAATTGTTTTCTAATCTCATATTAGGCAGGAATGCAAGATGATTTTCTGCGTGTAGTGAGTGCATAAATGGCTTGTTGATGTGTGTGTTCTCACCTGTAGAAAGTATAAGGGTTCAGGTCCAGGACCTCTAGTGATCTAGCATCAGGTTCATTAGCCAGCTGCTGAACCATTAGCCACTCTTCATTCTCTCCAATTATACCAATCTGAAATGCACAGAGAAATGAAGTGATGTCAGCTGGACAAATGAAACTAATATGACTGTTAAACCTGAGCACCACTATAAAGAAAACCTAATGAATAAATAAATAAATAAATACAATACAATACAATGTTCTCAAAATTCCAAAACAGAAGTAATACTTACCTGAGCTTCAACATGCCAACGGGAAATGGATGTTTTGCCATCATAACCAGGTTTAAACTGCAGAGTAACAGAGCGAGGGCCGATGTTAGAGATGGCTAAATTGGTTGGAGGACCAGGCAACTCTGTCATAGAGAAATGGGGATAGACAAATTAAATTAACACTTGAATTATCAGTGGATTTCCAGATCACTGAATAGAAATCTGTTGAGTAGAACAGCCCCGTTTAACCACACTTCCAAATTCCTAAATTGTTCATGTACTCAGTAAACAACTGACCTGGTGGTACACCAGAGGAAATAGTGGAAGCGGAGAGCAGGCCTTGGCCTTTGGCGGTCATGGCTGCCACCTGGATGGTGTAAGTAGTGAGAGGAGTGAGTCCTGTAACCTTGTACTCCTGAGTCAGGTTAGGCAAATAATGGGTCACTCTGGTATTGGTCCTGTTGAACTCTTCCCAGGAGATACGATAACCTGAAAGTGGTGTGGGGATTCCCAATGAGTACGATAATAAACAGTATTCACTTAAAATCTGGACAAAGGGACGTGATAATGAAATATAGTCTTTAATGGTTACCTGTGAGAACACCGTTTTTCTCTTGTGGCTCCTTCCAGCTGACTTTTAGAGAGGTGTCCAATATGTCAGTGAAACTAAGGTGTCCCACTGCACCAGGGGCTGTTAAACAATAAAAAAACACAGTTAGGAACAGAACAACAACCTGACACATCATTATCTGTAAATACCAAATCATATCCTGTATAGGACACATACTATCCTCATGGGTGCGTAACTGCTGAGGCGGACTGCGGGGCCCATCTCCAGGGGTAGTGAAGCATAACACCGAAGTGTAGTATTCTGTGAATTTTTTAAGCCCTGAGATGTAACCAATGTGGACACTATCCTGGAAGTTGGGACGAACTGTAACCACAGTGACATCGTTGGCGCGACTTGATTCCCAGGCCAAAAGCTGTAAATTTAGTCATAGGAGACTTGTTATTGTGGACATTTTGGCACCAAAGTTTGATTTTTTTTAATGATTTAACAAGTTAAAACACTAAAACAAGCAAACTAAATTAAAAAAAAATGCACAAAACAAATTTGGCTTTCAGAAAATGTGTCTGACAATACTTACTATAACAACAATGCCCTTCTACCACTGACCACTAGAGTGCATCGGTTTACAGAAAGGAGCTGCTCACCTTATATCCCTGGTTGATTCCATTGATAAACTGAGGGCTTGGGGCAGTCCAGGTAAAGCGCACAGTGGTGGAGTTGACAGCCTCGGCTTGTACATTTCCTGGTGGCACAGTGGGCACTGATCCAAAGGAAGTAAAAAACCCAAGAGGTGCAGGGAGGGAGAGATTAAGGAAGAGGGAAAGGGGAGGAGGGACAGGTAGACAAGCAAAGGGAGGGAGAACAAGAGGGAATAGTGATGAGACAGGGAAGGAAAAACTTGAAAATCTACAAGAGGCACTTTCAGACCAGCCTCATTTAGAGCGTGAGAATCAGGCTGAAGGAATTTTTATTTTTGCTCATTTGGGGAGGTAAGAACATGCCAATCACACTGGGTGTGAGAGCGGTTGCCTCAGGCGGCTTCCAGGTGAACCCTGCAGCAAGTTGTTTGAAGTGAACATGCCACTCTGATGTAATACCGGAAAACAGTCAGGGAGTTGAACATTAATGATGCTGATTGGCCAGAACTGGTCTTCATGTTCTCATGCATTTCTTAATTCGCTCTGTATGAAAATACACATCATAATCTGCTCTTGCGCCTTCAATGGTGCGAGTGATGAAAGCATCCAGTTAATGAGAGCTAAGCTTAAAATGTTCACTGCTCGTATTCCCTAACAGTGACATGGATGATGAAATAATTTTTTAAGAGAAAGGGAAATAAAATTAAGACATAAGCTATACTTTCCAGGTTTTATAGTTTTGCTAATTCAACACAGCAAGGTAGTGTTTGTTTTTGAAATTTGGCACATTTGCTTATTTAGAGATGCAACTGATTCTGAATTGGACCTGATTATTAATTGACCTAAACTGATCAGGCATCACACAAAAACTGTGCAGAAGTTTAAAAGGTTAAAACACATGTCTGACAGAACCTTGCCAAAAAAAAGGGCTCGAAAAGACAACTTGTATTTTTCTCAAAGATGCATATTGTTCATTTTAAGAATGAACAATATTTATAGAGGGCTATATAGGAATGCAAAGATGAAATAGTGAGGGGAAAAAACAGAAGGCATATCAAAAACAATGTTTGTTAAAATAAAATAAAGGCATGTGTTGCTGAAGTTACACAATTATAATAATAACTGTGCTAGAAACAAGTGACATTGTGTGTTGACGTGAGTGAGAAAAGTTTTAATTTTATAGAAATAAACTAAGAGCTTGTTTTATTCTACCTGACATTTATACTTGAAACCAGTGTAACAGGCTAATAATACAACACCCCAAGCACCTAAAATCTAAAGAAATCAAAAATAACTTCTGAGTCTGCCTATAATAAGTGTTTCTCAACAGGGAATGGAACAGATTAGGAAAGTTAAACACTCACAGTCTTCTTATGGGTGCTCATGGGAATATTTATTGAGTTTGGTGTAGAGATCTCTGTTCATGTAATGGATTTACCATGACAGGCATTCAGGGTATGTGAATACGTTAAGCCTTTCAAAGCTTTATATACAAGTAGAAGGATTTTAAAATCAGACTGGAAGTCAGTGCAGTATATCTGAACCAGAAACCATCTTTTTTCAAGTGTATGGTAAAATTACAGCACCATTGAAATATACAGTAATTTATGTCCAGATTTTGACTAAGGTAAATAACTAATTATGACATAATTTATTCTTATATTAAAAAGTTGGATTAACTTTTCAACGTGCTAATACACAAGCTACAGTATACAAAAAGGGAGCATGTTACTGTGCTGTGATTTCTCAAAGCTAAACATCTAAAAGCTTGTTCCCTTAGATCTCCTGCCACAAATATAAAAAAAAAATTTTAAAAAAAGTTTTGCTAAATTGACTTTTATCCTCTGAAGATTTTGAACAGACAGGGAAACAAGAAGCCTAAGGTGTTGGAATCAGTAGGCGTGTCGAAATATGTAGCTGTATGACACTGGGGAAAGTTAACAATGTGTGTTCTAATTACACCACTCAGCATGTACAATGAGAAAAGAAGCCAACCGAGGCAGGTTCCCTCTGCAACATCAAAAGGTATGTCACAAGTCTGACACTCATCATCACTTGGTAGTTTATGAACAGAATGAATAAAATCTTTGCTCGGAAACACAGAAAGACCAACTAAAGTCTTTGAGCAGTCAAAATCAAGGTTATTATACTTATATAAAAGTAGGTAAAACTAAGGACTATGATTAAAAAGATTCTTATTTAAAGAGTCTCCACAAACCCCATTTTCATAAAAGCTGGGATATGTTCCAAAATCCAATAAAAACTAAAATCTGTGATATATGTAAATTCATGTTAAACAGTATTCAACTGACAAAAGTACAAAGATTTTCTGTAGTTTTACTGACAAATTTAATTGGAATTTGTAATATATACACACTTAGAATTTGATGACTGCAACACACTCAACAAAGTTTGGGACAGTGTCTACAAAACCATAATGCTGCAGCCCACACAGAATGTGGTCTGGCATTGTCCTGCTGAAATAAGCCTAGACATCCCAGGAAGAGACGTCACCTGGATGGCAGCATATAGTTCTCTAAAATCCTAATATACACCTGAGAATCACTGGTACCTTCACGTATACACTACCAGTCAAAAGTTTGGATACATTTAGCCATAGTAGAGTATGGCCAAGCGTGTCCAGACTCTTTGCTAGTAGTGTATATTTGAGGATGACACAGCAAACTGTGTTCACATATCCCCATTACTGAAAGCTTTCCTGAGCCCATGCAGTGATTTCCATGACAGAATTATGCCTGTTTGCAATGCAGTACTGTCTGAAGGCTAAAAGATCACAAGCATCCAGTACTGGTTTTTGGCTGTGTCCCTTGCACACAGAGATATCTCCAGATTCTCTGATTCTTTTGACAAAATCATGTACTGGAGATAATGGAAAATTCAATGTTTTTCCATTTTTACATTGAGGAACATATTTCTAAAATTGCCTCACAATTTGTAAGCCCAGTTTCTGGCAGATTGCTGAACCTCTGCCCATCTTTACTTCTGAGAGACTCTGTCTCTCTAAGGTGCTTGTTTTATACCCGATCACATTACGGCCTGTTGCCAATTGACCTAATTAGTTTCAACATGTTCCTGAAACTGTTTCTTTTGTAGCACCACTTACTTTTCCAGCCTTACACTACCAGTCGAAAGTTTGGACATGCTTGGCCATACTCCACTATGGCCAAGTGTGTCCAAACGTTTGACTGGTAGTGTACATGCACACATGCACGCATGCACCATGCTGTGGGAACTGATGCAGCCTTGTATCATCACAGATGTTGGATTTGCACCTTTCGCAGATAATAATCTGGATGGTCATTCTCTTTATTGGAATGGAGAACTTGATGCCCATTTTTTTCCAAAAATGAGCTGAAATGTGGATTCATCTGACTGAACCACATGGTTCCACAATCTTTTAGTATATCTGAGATGAGCTCAGGCCCAGAGAACTCCGTGTTGTTTCTGCACAGAGTTGCTGTATGGCTTCCTCCTTGCATAATACATTTTCAGATTGCATTTCAGTATACAGCAACAGACTGTGTTGAGTGACAATGCCCAGGTGGCTATATTTGTCACAGCAGCATGACAGCTTCTTAGGCAGTATTGCCTGAGAGTTTGAAAAACATGCACATTCATCTTTAGGTTCCGACCTTGCCCTTTACATACTGAGAGGTCTCTGAATTCTTTAGGTCTAGTCACAATACTATGTACTGTAGGTGTTTTTGCTGCAACCTTGTGCTGCAAAACTTTCCTTTTGGACTAACAAATTTTCTGACAAATTTCAGCATATAGGGGTGAGCCACTGTCCATCCTTGCTCCCAAAGACTGAGCTTTTGGTGGATGCTACTTTTATACCCAAACAGGATACCTCATTTGCTACCAATTAGCCTGCTTAATGTGCTGAATGTTGCGGCCATCAAATTTTAAATTTGTTTATATTTACAAATGCAAATAAGTTGGTCAGTAAAACTATTGAAAATCTTTTCTTTGCACTTTCATTAGTTAAAGTTTCACATGAATTAATATAAAGATTTTTGTTTTTATTATCTCAACTTTTCTGGAAATAGGGTCTGTACAAGTAGCCAAGAATGAAGATGTTTATTAAGACTGTGATGTCTTCAAAAGATATTGTGCTTCCATTATAATACCTTATTTGAACTTCCTTAATTGTGAACCTCACAAAAATCTCTGTACTCTGTATGATGCTACTACTACTGAGACTATCACTACTACAGCTAATAATAATGATAATTATGGCAATAATAATGATGATGATAAGCAAACCCACTCTGAAAATTAACTGACACTGAAATTAAATTTAAAAAATACACAAACAAATCTGGTGACACTTCTTTTAAGTGCTGCAGTCAAAAGAAGCCTGAAAGTAGTATGCATTCTAATCAGAATCAAAATCAAAATCAGAATTCTTTATTAATACCAGAGGGGAAATTGCTTGCATTACAGATGCTCCTTTAGATATAAATAAATATAGATATGAAAAATAAGAACACTAAAATATATCAACCTATATGTAAAAAAATGCAATGTCTATCAACACTAAAACAGCAAAATAGCAGATACAAATATTTATGAATATGAAAGACAGACAAATTAAATGAAAAATAAAATAAACTTTACATGAAACGTGCAATATAACTCATAAGCACACAAAGTTAAAAGTTAAAAACAGTACTATATACACTATATACAAAATATGGCCATAAGAGAAACAGTCCAGGTATTAAAGAGAGGAGTTGCAGTTATGAAGTGATATAGTGCAATGTGGGAAAAAGGCACACATTTCAAAAGCAGAACGTAAAAATCTGTGGAAAAACATATGTTAGAGGCAAAAATAATGAATCTAGATATATCTTAACCAAAAAACTAAAACTAAAGTAAACATCTCGACCGAATTTTAAAAAAAAAGGATCTGATGAAGCTTTAGGCTCATGCCTATATTCATTCTGTTTTGCATCATTTATGAACAAATTACCACACAATACCATGTACTTATGACTTACCAACATGCCACAGGCTTTTTGCTACTCTGCTAAATGTTGCTTTCTGGCTAAGACATGAAATATTTTTAAAAAATGGCTGCACTCTTAAAAATGTGTGCATATTGCCTTTTCAGTGTTGGTAAATTTAAAAACACACCAAGCCACTGCATGTCCTCCTTCACTACACATATGAACCTTGTCTGTGCTTCCTCTTTTCCTCCTGCCTGGCGACTCCATCTTCAACATCCTCTACCCAACATATCCACTCTCTTTCCTCTGCACATGTCCAAACCAGCTCAACCTTGCCTCTCCAAACTGCTCAACCTGAGCTGTCCATCTGGCGTACTCATTTCTAATTCTATCCATTCTAATCACTCTCAACAGCAGGTAATAAATTGATCTCACACTTAAACAAAATTCTGAAACTCACTACACAATGCCTGCAGACATACGAGTCTTGTTTTCTTTACAGTGCCATATAATGCTTGTTTGTTAATCTCACCTCCTTGCAGAGTCCACTCAGTGACTTTGGGGCTGTAGGTACCCCGGCCTGCTCCATTGTAAGCTGCCACCTCAATCTCATAGTTGGTCCAGATGATGAGGTCCTCCAGGAGCAAACTTGTTTGGTCTGGGTTTGTGATGTTTTTCATCTGACAATCGACTGGAAGCCCTGACAGGCAGTACCTGGCAGCAGAGTAATTGAAGGATAGACGGAGACAGAAAAACAGAAAGACAGAGACCACATAGGCAGAACACAGTATACACATATTAGGATTTTATTGGCAGGTTTTCTACCAATACTGAGGGATGGAGAGTAGTAAGAGTATAAAAAACATGAAGAACAGTTATAAAATGGTTACACAAAAGAGACAACAATAGAAGGTATTTAATCTGCACCAATTATTATACAGATACAGTGAGCAAGAATGAAGTAAAATGAAAGGGAAGAAAAGGAACTGACAGTTCCTTTGACTAACAGTTATTATCACATCTGAATAGCACTGGTCCAGACAAGCACCTATCCTTGGAATAAAAAGGAAAAAAAGAAAAAAAAAACAGGCAGGTTATCATGGTCTTCTTACCTGATGATGTAGCCCTGGAGTGGACCATTTTGATGACTCTCCGGTGGTGGCTGCCATTGGATCATGATGGACTGATTTGTGCGGCCACTTGCGATGACTGTCTGAGGTGGGGCGCTGGGAGGCTCTTCAGGGAGAGTTAGTCTGTGGCGAGAAAAGAGAGGTAAAAGAGGAGACAAAGTGAAGCCGTGCATTAATTATCCTGAGTTTCTGCATATTTCTATGGCATTTCATCATAGACATCAAAACATAATAAAGGCCGCTTTTTGTGTTTTTTAAAACACCATAAAGGAAAGTTGGTTAACTGTGGCTGCGTCTTTGTCCAAGACATATTCTCTATAATACTGTCCGCAGAGGGACAGCTTGCTGTAGCACGAAAAAAGATCAAAGAGGACTTGGTAAAAAATGGAGCAGCACAATGGAGAGACAGGGCGAGTGGGAAAGATATAAAAGAACAAGAAAGAGAGATCCAGGCAGACTTTTCCCTTAAGTCAATTTAAGATGACATCTTGATTTCTTCCTGGTGCACCGGAGCACTGCTCTGGAGGAGATAAAGCAAAGTGTTTAGGATCAAAGAGGTGTGCCAGAGAGATGCCTCAGAAAAGCCCTGCACTCACTGACGCTCAGTCACCCTCCTGTGGTGCACTCTTGTCTGGGCAGATTCACACTGGAATTCAGGTCGGTGAATGAGTGTGTGGTGCAAAAGGTGTGTGATGGGTAGTGGTGGATTTCAGTTTGAGGAATGTCTTTCTGATGTTATAAAAGAAGCAAATGGGTTGTGTTGTTGCTGACAAGGTCAGACAGTGGTGTGTATAAGTGAAAAGTGATGAGCTAAGAATGTGTGTGAGTGCTTCTAGGGGTGGGCCTGCATGATTATGACCACTTCTTCTTGCTAGTCAAAAAAAACTCACTTGAAATTTTAGTCTGTGTTGAGCTCTGCCACTTTCAAGCCTCTCTGTATTTTACTCATGAAGTATGGCAAAGGAAGTTAATAGGAGGGAGAGAGATGAAGCTAGGTCAGTGCACCCATCAAGTCTTCACAAAGCGCAATTTCAGCTCATTCACAGTTTTATCTTGAAAAGACCCATCCTGAAGCCGGCTCATCTCTCGCTCACTCCCACAGGAATGAAGACCAAAAAGTGGACTTACAGGAAATAATCACAGGATTTTCTATTGAACTGCCAAGATGAGGCAGAAGAACGGCTTGTTCCAGAACAGTAAAAGCCCTCAAAGTGCAATGCTTGTCTCATGGCCAGTGTACACATTAAGAAACACAGACTACAAGCAATATTTTTAATATTCAGCAGATGTGTAACAGCTAAGTGCAGTACCCACCGGTCAGTCTCTTTGCTGAACTGGCCTCTGCCCACGTCATTTACAGCACACAGGCGGAATTGGTATGAGCGGGCTGGGATGAGGCCACCAACAGTAACCCCAGTAGACTCCGGCTCAATGTTAGCCAGCAGCACTGTCCAAGGGGCATCTGAGATAGAGAGGACACACATATAGATAAAGCTGTGAGCACTAGCTAGTGAATGATAAACGACCTTGTGAGGGCATCAAAACTCTTGAGAAAAAAATCTCTCTGGCACTTGCAAACTCAAATTTAAATTCATTGTTATTTCTGTTATTGCAAACCACTGTTTCATTTTTCAGCAATAATATTGCAGCTACTGATAAAAAACAAATAATTTATTTTGTATATTCTCCCTCTAAATATCAGATTGCAATTCAATTATCCAAAACCCAGATCCCATCTGCATCCTCAGATTCATTTTCCTTATAATGAGTTGTCATCTTCTCAGTTAGCCTGAGCTTCAATGAGAAATGGTTGAGCAATTTACTCTCAATGGGTGAAAACATTCCCACTTCTTTGATTTTATCAAGCAAAAGGAAGATAAGAATATTGGACACCAACACAGTTTGGTTTCCCTGTTCATTTGTAAGGAAACACACAAGTGAGGCAATTGAGTTATACAGATTGCAGAAGGTACAAGAGTATGCAACTGCCAATTTTAGAAACACAATGGAAATGTAATATAAAATGAGAGATTGCAAATTAGCGCTCCCTAGGAGAATAACGTGGCAATATCACCTTTAAAATTACTAACAAAGACTATAAAATTCATGACTTTGCATTGGATGTGCATTGTTAAACATGATAGTGGTGCTTAGGTGAAAAACTCACTATTTTCTGAGACCTCCAGGATGTAGCGGATAAGGGGGCTGTTACCATCAAAGGCCTGGGCCCATGTTAAGTTGATGGCCCTCTTCTCTGATGTACTCAGGATTGCTATTGGGTTTTCTGGAGCATGGGGTAGCTGCCTGTATGTGCAAATGTGTGCGAGAGAGAACAAGTGATAAGAGAAATAGAATCAGACAAGAAGGCAAAAAATAGCAGAACTGAACAGTTAGACTAAGAGTGTAGCATTGTAAATATTAGAGGTGTTTGATGGATTAGGGAGGAGAGCACTGATAAAGCACAACACTGGTGAAAACATCCATCCATCATGTCCTGCTCCCAAGTAAATAAGAGAAAAAAGAAAAATTATGAAGAGCACAATAAGATGAGGGAGACATTAGGTAAATATGCAAACCTGACTCGGAGGTGGGCGCTGCGAGAGTCATTGCCACCCACTGAGGTCACCCTGCAGGTGTATGTACCAATGTCACCCGACCACGTCTGAGAGATGTGCAGTGTCCCATCAGCATCCAGACGCAAACGAGGGGACGTGTTCACGTCAATCATGGTGCCGCTCTTCTCCCACACATATCTGAAAGGATGTACATGTGAATGTAACCGTGTTACACTCATATATACCAAGGCCCACAAAAAACACATCCACACACTCATACTTTAACACATTACAGAGTAAAGTGACATGAAATTTTTTTTGCCTTGCGTCAGTTAATACACCATACACAGAAGGTGCTGACAACGATGAAAAGCCTTGTGAAGCTGATAGCAAAGTGTTTGAATCAAAAAATATCTCTTTCTGTCACACACACAGAACAGAACTTGCTCTCCATGGATTTTACTTCCTGTCATTTATCCACCCACACATATGGACACCCCCTCACATATAAGCATGCACATAAGCATGCAAATATTAGGAGCTCCTGTGATTAATAGCGACTTTTCTGGCTCTCCAGCTAATCTCCTCTGTGTTGCGTTTAATTAAAGGCGGTGTCTGAAGTTATTACTCTGTTTACATATTCATCTGTTTACCCTGCAATCTGATCAATGTCGTAGGCCCACAGGTGACAGCCACTCTAATCACTTGGCTCCATAGACATCATTTCACACCCTCTGAGACAGACGCCTGTATACACACTCTATCATGCTCAAGACTCTCTGAAGAGTGAGAGAAGGCAATGGACTAATTCCTAAATCTGACTTGAAGAGTTTCAGATGCTTCCCATAGGAGGTATTCTAAGGGTGGATAAACACTATGATATCGCTTGCAGATTTCATAAACTAATTAAGTACAGCACTGATGCCCAAGCTTATTCACAAGTCTAGGGGTGTTTAAAAAAATCTAGGATGGCTATGGCTCAGGTGGTAGAGCAAGTTGTCTAATATTCCCAAGGTTGATGTGATCTCTGGCTGCTCCATGTGCCAAAGTGTCCCTGGGCAAAACATTAAAACCCAAGTTGCTCCCAATGGCAGGCAAGACCTTACATCCAAACTCTGCTGCCAATGATGAGCGAGAATAAGAAAGTAAATTGCTTTTTTTTTTCAAAAGGTGCTATATAGGTGCATACCATTTACTTACACAGAAAGTATGTAAGACATTTATTGCAGCTGCATGTGACTGAAAAGGAAAGGAATTACCTTACAGTGACACTGGGATCATGGGTTACACCACAGGTCATAACAGCTTTGGTCCCTTTGATGACACTCTGGTCTTGTGGCGGTTTAGTGATGCGGGTACGCGCTGTGAAAATGCCCAGGGGCAGTTATTCAGAGACTGTTTGAACAGTGAACTGAACAGAGATTACAGGAATTGGTCTCATCTTTCACCCAATGTCTCCCTGAAACAGGGTAAATCATATTCTATTTTCAATCGGTAAAGTATTTTGCAAGGTTTCAAAGACTGGTGATGTGAATTTATTCACAGAAAATGAGTTCATGTATAAGCCCCTGACAATGTCAGAATAGTCTGACAATGACCCCCAGGAACAAAGTATGTACTGCTTCTACAAGTTAACACTCCCTTGATTCAATAAAAAAGATTTTTTTTCTATTCATTTTTTATGTTGTCATGGTCTTGGCTGTGTGTAAAGTGTGGAGGAAAGTGGACTCAAATGCAGGACTCACGAGGCAGACAAGAGTAAAACAAAAAGAGAGCCTCTTTATTGTGGCTGAAATCCTCAACATAAAATCACAATGTCCAAAATCCAAAAACTCAAGAGACTAGGAACATGGAACATACACAGCTAGAAAGGGAAAGAAACAATGTGACAAGGGGCAAAGGAATGACAAGGCTATATATAAACAGAATAATGGTGAATGAGGAAAAGGAAGAAGAGGATCACAGGTGGCAACAATCAAGGGAATAACAACAGGAAGTAAAACTAAAGGCAATGCGCAGGACACAGAGGACTACAAAATAGGAAAGCCCAAATATCAAAAACACAAAACTAAAGCTCTTATTCAAAGACATCTGATTTCAAAACCCATAATGCAAAACACAAAGAAGATCTAGCTCATAACCAAAGAAATATAAACAGAGCTTAACCCAAGAAAACCCAAACAGAGAATAAAGCCCAAAACAAGAATAAGCAAAATACAAGAAAACCCAGAACGAGAACACAAAAACCCATGGACCATGACATGTTTTTAAAAGGTCAAGCCTAGGTCTCATGGTTTTCAGCAGTCTACACAAGTGTGAAGTATATATAAATAGAGATTTGAAGATGATGGGGTAATACTAGTTTAATCACAATTAGTTTTATATTTTTCTTGGTTTACATGTCACCTGGTTTTGTACTGTATCTGTGTTTTTGGTGAACCACAATATATTTTATTCAGAGTGTCTCCAGTTGCTCTTTATGCTTACCCCAGACTAACAGGTCAGCTGAAGCCTCATCAATGCCTCTCGAATTACTTGCCATGCAGGTATAGGTTCCAGCGTCAGACAGGTGGGAGGGGCTGATTAGTAGGCTGCCCGATTCCAGCAGGGTGAACCTGGGCAGCTGGACCGATCCACTGGCTAAAACACGTTCACCTGCAGGGAAGGGCGGAAGTGATTGATGATATGAGAGAAAGGACAGGGGAAAGTAGGGGTGTGGGGAAAGAACAAGAGAGATTAGAGTATTGGAGAAATGTCAGGGAAAACAAACAGAAGGGAGAACAGCACAGCAAAAGTAAAGAATTACAGCATTTTTGGAGAAAACATGTATTCTGCATCATTTTTTTTACATCTCTTGTCCAACTGACAAGTCAAAATGCAGCATAATAACCCCCCAGTACCTTGTACTGTTAGCCCACGCACCTTTCTGCCAGGTGATGGCTGGCCGTGGGGCTCCCGAGGTTTCACAGTGTAGGATGACTGACATGCCGTCAATCACTGCACTGTCAGAGGGGCCAGCGGTTATGTTAGGAGCAATACCTGGGTGGGGAGGGGTCAGTCACACACACAAACACACACACACACGCACGCACGCACCCAGAAGTACACATACATTCAAGCAAAATCAGGTAAGACAGAGGTGATAATG